>JAYJMB010005852.1:0-10427 GCA_036873735.1 Pouteria campechiana
GTATTTTGATTAGATCCAATTTAACTGTCATATTTGGGACTATTTTAATTGAAAATTTTCATTAGCCTTGGCATTAGAAGCTATGTTCTCAAACAATCTTTTAACATTTAATTTATTATGACCCATCTAAATGTACTATATATATATAAATAAGCATAATAATTGGCTCGTACGCAAACAAAATATCGACATATCTGGCAAGTACGATGAGATTCCCGTTGAAACATTTATCATATACAAACAATGCATGCATGCATAATTAGGCAGAATTTGGTTCCTGGCTAAAAAACAAGCAGCTAGCACTGATCTGCACTAGTTTCGAGCTTCTAAGGCATGCAGTTATTTCCCCGCGAGTGCTCATTACGAGAAAATTAAACAAATGGCCAAGTGCATTTTCACTGGACTTTTCCGTCCTCGAGCCCACCGTCAGCCAAGCGTCGCAGGGCGCATTGGCACAGCGAAACCACAGCGAAATTTTCGAATCGACCGGCAATAGGCCCGGTTACTGATGCCTTCGATGCTACCACCATGTTTTCTTTTTTTCTCTTTTTTTATAATTGCCCTTTTCATTGCTTTCATTTGATTTTAACTAATAGGTCAAAGTACAGCCATCGTCCACCGAATGCCCGTGTGGCCACCAGTTCAGCTACCCTACACGTGGCTGATGCACGCGTCGATCGCCTCTAAAAATCGCCAAAGAAAATCTCAGCCATCCGATCATTATACAACAATGATCCACTGACACGTGGATCTCAAAAGGCACCATCAAACCGGCCAATTAGTGGCCTTTATCGGTGCTAGAAAAAATCGTAAAAATGTAAATGGACGGTCGAGGAAACACATCAGATTACCAGGATTTCGATGTAGCCCGGCTCTCAAGAATGTTCCGTTGCACGCTTACAGCGGATCACGCCTACGCTGGCGTTAGCGAGCAAACGGCTGCACGCGTGAAATCTGCTCCACTAGATCTGCCCACGTCATCGTTAGCTTTGATAGACGGAGTTCGCACATCCAGTCATCCCACATTCCAATCCACATCGGAGAAGAAATCTCAACCGTTGAAGAATACCAGCATCAATGGCAGATATCATCAAAAGTGTTTGTGCATGCTTTATTGGAACTTATCTCATGGGACTCGATTGAAACTATGGAAGGTGGAAAGAACGCAACTTGGATCACAACTGACTGATTCGGCGACACCGATTGAATGTTTCAAGCGCGAGCCGCAGATAAAATATCAATTTCAAAACGAGGACGATTATCTCGTGTGAGGAGTAAGGACGTTCGCCAACGGAAGGGGAAAAGAGAAAGAAATTCAATTTGTGGATGGTGGCAAGTGCGACAGAGGAGTGGGCGGTTGGGATTGGCAGTTGAGGGATATCGTAGCCTACATTGACGTGCTGCCCTCCCGATGGTTTAGAAATTTGTGGCGATGAAAGCATGCGCGATGCGGCCGCCTTGTCAACGACTGCGATCCTTCGCACGTGTGCTCTCTTTTAAGATTGAGATTTGATATTCTGGAAGATTGTTTGTGGATGATACACAGGCGGTTGCGAATGATCTGAATGTATCGTTCACGGTCTCACAAAGGAATGTAAAATTCAAGGATCGATCAAGTAACGGAGCCATGCAAAAATGATTTGAGCATCTAATTGGCGCGCATAGGCTGCATGGACAGCAACGAAATATTCAATGGCTATATTTTTACAGGATGGTTTATGCATTATGATTTTCTGAATGTCGGGGCACCCCGTGTATCACGGATGTGTTAGTGCGTAAAACGAGTGTACCGCGCATCAGGCTTCGCAGCCTGCCGGAGTAAGAAATAACCCCTCTCCCAGTATATTGAAAAGGATCCTTGCCGCTGCTTAGCGGAGCCAAAGCCAAGAGTACATCTCTTCTATCACCATGCAGATATTTTTACATGAAAGGACCAATCAAGGTGGCTCATGCGGAATAATTCTCTTCTTAAAGAAAGAATAAGAGCTAGATGTCAAAATGAGAGGCAGATTTGTGAAAAAAATCTTTCAATATAATAATTCTAGAAAATTGGTGAAATTATGGTTTAATAAGAAAAATTATATAATTTTAACATAAATGAGATTAAATAAATCGTATGAACGGAACAGATATGAGGAATATGGGCTTCGATCATCATGTTTACTGGCCGGGTAACAATTGTCACCGCTCGCGTGAGAACGGTGTATTTGCCCTTTCCCTGTGTGTCCCTGATCTTGCCCTTGATTATTTCCCAGTTTTCATCTCTCTGGCATATACTGGAAACCCCCTCTCTTTTTCATTTTCAGTTCTTACTTTTTCCTCATTTTATTTTTTTCCAGGAAATCTCTTTGGAACCTTAGCATCGTCTCCATTTCTCGTCGCATTCGATTCTCTTCGACGATCGATTGAAGAAAAGCTGAGATTTTTGGTGGATTGATTCTCATTTTGATCGTATTTCTTCGGATTCCTCTTCCGGTCGGCTCGAATTCCTCTGGAATCTGCAATCTAGGGGTTCGTACCGAAATCTTGGGTTTTTCTCAGCATGCGATTGGATGGATGAAAGAGGATGCCGGAACTGCGTAGCAGAGCGCGCAGGGGCCGTGCGCAGCAGCAACAGCAACAACCGCAGCAGCCGATTGCCATCGGAGGTGAGCGATTGACCGCTAGGACGCGGCGGAGACGGACAGTGAAGAACAGGCAGGAGCAGGAGCCAGCAGCAGCTGCAGCAGGGCCAGTGGCGGTAGTCGATGTGAACCAGGATATCGCAAGGGATTTAGGCGGTCCGACGAGATCTTTCGAGGCAAAGGAGGAAGCTAGGTTTTTTGAAGGGGGAGGCGATTTTGGAGGTCTGGATTTACTCGGGGAGCGAAAGGAAGGGGTTGGTGAGAAGAAGATGGAGGACTATGATAGTGGAGCAAAAAGCGCTGATAAGGTTCCAGCGGCGGAAGATGAGGGGAGCACAGCCCCGCTCCCAGAAAAGGTTTGGATTTTTCGTTTCATTCGTTTTATTTTAGGATTTTTCTTTCTCTCACTCTCTCTCTGTGTTATAGGAATGCAATATCTTTTCGTTTTTCATTTTATTGTTATTGTGTCTATCATCACCTTAATTCATGCTTCTCTGTAATCTCTTTGATTTTCATTTGGGACTTGCGTGCATTCTTCTGGAATCTTTTATTTATTAGGAAACTCATTTGATTTCTCATGGATTTGATACGTGAATGGTATTTAACCCTTTTGTAGCAGACCATCCTTTTTATTCTAGGTGCATTTTTCTACTGGTATTCATGTTTTTCAGAAATGAGGCGCTTACCTTATGTTTCAAATTGGTCGTTGAGGGATAACAGAGTATGTGGAAAAATTTCGCATTGCTTTTGGATGTCATCATATTAAGAGATTTGTTGCTGCAATGAAGCTTCCTTTTGAGTGAAGCTGTTTATATTAGTTGATGATAATGCATGGCATATCCACTGCCCTTTTATGCTCTCTTTCTTTCAATTGATACCAAACCCATCTTGTTGAAACATTGCACAACTAAACTAAATCCTGAAAAATGAGGTTCTTTGTCAATTCAGTGACCTTGAGATGGGGGCAATCAAACAAAGAACCTGCTAAATGCTTCAATTAACTAGATGTCAAAAAGAGAAGATAGAGATTGGTGATCAAAATTTCCTATAAGCTCAGATAAATTCTTACAATGATTCACTAAACTTTATCCTTGAAAACTTGTATTGCTAGCTGGACAGTTTGTTCCCCTTTTATATTTTTTCTTTTCCTTGCAAAGTCTGGCTCCTCTGTAGTTCTAAGCTATTTTTCCGGATGAATCAAAAGCTTGATCAGTGCCTGAAAATTCCAGATTTGAGATGTTTTTAGGGGACCACTGACTATGGATTTTTTCAGACACACACATGCATTTCTATAATTGTGTATGCTATTGTAGGAGGAGCTTTTTTCATGTTAAATTTTTTTATTGACCCCTGGTGCTTAAATCTTTGTTTTATGATTGCTCTGTCTTCTTTACTGGAGCTTCTGCTCCTATTTATTCTAAAATGTGTATTGTTCTTTGTTGCAGGTCCAGGTTGGTGGTTCACCTACATACAGAATTGAAAGGAAACTTGGGAAAGGCGGGTTTGGGCAAGTTTATGTGGGTCGCCGAGTGTCGGCTGCTCCTGGTGGGATTGATAGGTCCTCTGGTCCTGGTGCTCTGGAGGTTCTGAAAATTCTTAGTTGTTTTATTTCTTTGGTATTACTTTGGTCTATTATTTTCATTTTAGTGGATGCTGAATTATGCTTGTTTCTAGGTGGCCTTAAAATTTGAGCATAGAAGCAGCAAAGGTTGCAATTATGGCCCTCCTTATGAGTGGCAAGTCTACAAGTGCGTCTCTTTCTGCCTGCTTGCTCAATTTTGATTTTATCACCAATATTCCTTGATTTGTTAGCTGTGTTTGGAGCTTAAACTGTGATATTGCTCTTACACTGACATAAACTTCTTTTCGCTCAGCACTCTTGGAGGTAGTCATGGTGTGCCTCGAGTCCACTTCAAAGGACGGCAAGGGGACTATTATGTCATGGTATCCTTCTTTTTGCATGTGACTTTTGTAAATCTAATGGATTGCTTGTTGCATGTTATAATTTTTGATTATCTGTTTTTGGGAAACCTTGCTATTATGCACACAGGTCATGGATATGTTGGGACCAAGTTTATGGGATGTTTGGAATAACAACTCTCATACGTGAGTTATCTGTTTAAATTTGGCTAGTGCACTGTTTGTTTTAGATTCCCCTATTTCTTATTTAAGTTTTTTCTTGATTTATTGTTTTCTTGTGGTTTACATATTTTCTGTGCAGGATGTCCATAGAAATGGTTGCTTGTATTGCTATTGAAGCCATCTCAATATTGGAAAAGATGCATTCTAGAGGGTGGGAAGTTTTCTTTGAATTATCAATGCTGATTTGTGTCTCCTGTTTTGGTTGGATTGTTGTCATTGTGCATCTCATGAGTATTGAATTCAATGTATCATGAGGATGGAACTTCTAATTACAATTCTACATAAAGATGATTTTTGTAACTGTTGGCAGATATGTGCATGGAGATGTAAAACCAGAGAATTTCTTACTTGGTCCTCCTGGTACTCCGGAAGAGAAAAAACTCTTTCTTGTTGATCTTGGATTAGGTAAATTTTATTTTCTGATTGTTTATTTGATTTTTTTTGGAAATTGTTTTATGCAATATACTCATGTTTTCTATGTTTGGACCAGCAACTAGATGGCGAGATAGTTCGACTGGCCAGCATGTTGAGTATGATCAACGCCCTGATGTTTTTCGGTATGTATATGATTATATGGCTCATGGGCATTCATTCATGCCATTTCTCTGACACCCTTGTCTGATTTTGCAGGGGAACAGTACGTTATGCTAGTGTGCATGCCCACCTAGGAAGAACTGGAAGTAGGAGAGATGATTTAGAATCACTTGCCTATACTCTTATTTTTCTTCTGCGTGGTCGTCTTCCTTGGCAGGGATATCAGGTAGAACCATTCAAATCTGTACCAGAGTTGTATTTGTTGAACTTGTGTCAAGCCTTCTCACGTATCTCTTCTTTTGCTTGTAGGGAGAAAACAAAGGTTTCCTTGTCTGTAAGAAGAAAATGGCTACATCTCCTGAGACTCTTTGTTGCTTTTGCCCTCAGCCATTTAGACAATTTGTTGAGTATGTTGTTAACTTGAAATTTGATGAGGAACCTAACTACGCGAAGTACATTTCTCTCTTTGATGGGATAGTGGGACCAAATCCAGATATTAGACCAATCAACACAGATGGTGCTCAGAAGGTAGCTTTCTGGCTTCCATTCTCTTTTCTTTTCCTTTATATTCTTGTTGTTCTCAGCAGTAGGGGATTTCTTAGACCCTTTGAATTCATCTAATCTTTAATTACACATTGTAAAGCTTATATACCAGGTTGGTCATAAGAGAGGTCGATTGACAATGGAGGAAGAGGATGATGAGCAACCAAAGAAGAAGGTTCGAATGGGCATGCCTGCAACTCAATGGATCAGTGTGTACAATGCTCGCCGACCAATGAAGCAAAGGTACGCACGTCGCATTGTAATGGTGCTTCTGTATCACCCAATAAAGAGGAAATTTCATGTTCTTTTTTGTGTTTTAGGTATCATTATAATGTTGCAGATACAAGGCTTGCGCAACACATCGAAAAAGGAAATGCTGATGGGCTGTTTATCAGTAGTGTGGCTTCATGCACAAATCTTTGGGCTCTCATCATGGATGCTGGAACTGGTTTCACAAACCAAGTTTATGAACTCTCACCCCATTTTCTTCACAAAGTGAGTACATCATTTTTCGTCATGTCTCAGCAAACATATGAAATGAGATGCCTGCTGCAGTCTTCTGGATCCACAGTGTCTCTGTATTTTGCTAGCATCACATTTCTGCTGCAGATGATCTATGTATGACGATGATTTATTCCCTTTTACTTTCTTGTCCTGTGAGAAGTCTGACATGCTTATTACTGGTTCTGGGTGAAGGAATGGATAATGGAGCAGTGGGAGAAAAATTACTATATTAGTGCAATTGCAGGAGCAAACAATGGGAGTTCATTAGTAGTCATGTCTAAAGGTTAATTTATCAAAAATTTTCTCTTTTTGAAATTACACTATGGATTTCTGTAAACTGAAATTTGATTTGTGAATCTAGGCACACAATATGCTCAGCAGTCCTATAAAGTTAGTGATTCATTTCCTTTCAAGTGGATAAACAAAAAATGGAGGGAGGGCTTTTATGTCACCTCTATGGCCACTGCTGGAAGTCGATGGGGTGTAGTCATGTCTCGTAATGCTGGATTTTCCGAACAGGTTACTATTCTTCTGTAAGATTTGTCTTACTCCAGCAATTTGTATGTGGATGAAATCACATTAAGGATCTTTTAATGTTCACTTTGCAGGTTGTCGAGCTTGACTTTTTGTATCCCAGTGAAGGTATTCATAGAAGGTGGGATAGTGGTTACCGTATAACTGCAACTGCTGCAACATGGGACCAGGCTGCCTTCGTTTTGAGTGTACCGAGACGAAAGCCTGCTGATGAAACTCAAGAGACACTTCGGACTTCTGCTTTCCCAAGCACGCATGTCAAGGTGAAGTCTTTTGTGTGTATCTCCTCCAAGCCGTTTTTTTTTTTTTTTTTGTAACTTGTCTGGAATCTCACAGTCCTTGCTCTCTTGGTGCTTGCAGGAAAAATGGGCCAAAAACCTTTATATTGCTTCTGTTTGCTATGGCCGGACTGTTTCATGAGCTTCCCATTGGGAGGATTTTTGCTGACATTGGTGGAGACTATGCTTGCCCTTGTGGCAGCCAGTTCTCCTCTTGGTGCCTTCATTGAGAAGACAACCTTGCATTTTGCAAAGCTAAGCTGCTGGTTGTGGAGTGTGGGTTGGAGAAATTTTGATGTGGGAGCTTCATTCTATTCTTACCCATCTTGCTTATTAGCAACACCTTGTGCATTGCCACTGTCAAGTGTGTGGAGATGCTCTTGCATTAGTGTCAATGATCTGTCAAAACTTGGCATTGAGCATCCTTACTTATTGTCAAGTTTGTATAGTGTTGAATAAATGATTACTGGATCGAAAGGCACGTGAATGTACCTTGTTTCTGATGCTTTTCTTCAAAGATGTGCAATATGACACAGCATTGGACTCCTCCTTTTTGATATGCATTTCTGTTTGTTATGTCTGTCAGACTTCCACATGATTTCTTGGGTATTCAACATGTATTCTGGGATCTAATTCTAGTCTGACAAATATAAGTGCAAGTTCCTATTTCTATGTTGTCAGTTTTTGTCTGGCCTAACTTTCATACACTGATATGTTTGCTGAAGGTGATTGTGTACATTTTTCCATTCATTTGGGTGTGCTACTTCTCTTGGGCACAGAAAACAGGTAGTTAATCGACTAGATTGTCTGATCTGATAGTGATTCAATTTTTTTAATTCAATGCATCCCTGTGAGTTGCAGTTACTTTCATGGGTTTACTTTTTTCTTTTGTCCCATAATCAATTGTTCATTGGAAGTGTTACTGGTTTGAAAGGATGTGTGTGAGCATGTTAATACCCATATGGCTTTTTTATTTCATAAACTGATGATGGAGTGGAGAATGAACTGTCTTAGTTCTGTCATTATGGAACATTTGATGCATGCGTGTCCTGATCATTGAACAGAGCACATAAAAGCCATCATCAAGCTTGATTTGTTGCTACTATGAGGTTCATTGAAAGAAAAATTATAATCTTGTTTATTTTCTAGTAAAATCTATGCAAATTTTCCATGTCAAAGGCTTGGAAGATGACTTCATTAATTCCCTACACGCTATGGCCATGGCAAGTGCTGTCCTGTATGTCAATGTCTTGGTCTTCTACAAGAAAATGGTGAACTGCCTCTCATTGTCTACATTTTATGGCGGTTTGGTCAAGCTTCTACTGTTATCAGCCTCTTAGCAAGCTAGAAATATGAATTTCTGATGGGGTTTGTTGGCTTTGCAAGCACTGCCAGTTAATTGTTGGTTCCAAACTCCAAAGTGCTGAGAGAGACTAAAATGATGATGTCCTGCATCATTTCTTTTGTTACTGTGCTTTTTGATATCTATCCAATGCCTTGGAAGGTACAACATATCCCTTAAAACCAGTTGACTGATTCTCTATCTTGGATGTTCTTGTCTGCAAGTGTAACAAATGCTAGGTAAGTGGGCTGTATTATCCTCAGGCCTCCAAATCAGTGGGAAGGTCACAAGAATGTGGTTCCTGTGTGAGGATTGGATGGGCATTTTCAGTGTTCATTTTGCCGTTGTTATAATTGTTTATATTTGATCGTGGAGAAATTTAATTGTGTATTTTGCATCTAGTGTTTACTGCTCTAGTTAGGGACTGACCAGGCTAATCTGCGCTCTTTTTTTCAGGGCTCCAGTTCTATTCATGTTGGTCCCAGACTTGGCAAGTATCTGGTTCCTTTTTGCCATTTGAGCTTATTTTTTCTTATGTGCTTGTCGGATGTCAGTTTTGTCCACCCATAAAAGTTGGAAGAAAAACAGCACAAATGGTCTCACAAAAGAACAGACAAAAGAAAAAGAAAAAAAAAATCAATTGCAACTCAACTTATAATTGGTTTTTCGCTTTTTGAATCCTGTCATTTCTACTTTCTGCATGTTTTTTATGTTTTAGGTGAATTTGCATGCATTACATTAATTTTATCGAAAATTGAATTCACAAATATTATGTTTGTATGTTTTGCTACGCCAATCTTATTTACTAAATTTTTTGAATTTTCCTTATTCATCTAGTGACATCCATGACTTGCTAAAAAATGCTTGGTCAGATCAATAGCATACACCAGTGCAAGAGAGTTGTTGTAAGGGGAAGAAATTGTCACTAGGATGAGACGAATATTTTACAAATCAAGAAAACTGTCTGTCTCTGTGAGACAGATCCAATGGTAATGATTATTGCAATTGCACCCATTTTGTTTTCATGCAAAATCCTGACCCTATTCTTTTCTTTCTGTTGATTGGATGTTTATGATCATTCAGTTGGCAGGATTTTTTGCATCCTTGTTTGAACTGCTAACATGGTCAAACAATGGACTTCATTAATTGGTTGAATGCTTAATTTTTCATCCAGTGAAATTGCAGTAGCTGCTATTGTCACCATAAAAAACAGTTTTTACTGTTCTTTTCAAGTGTTTATTTAATAAAGACCATAATAGCCATACAGGACTAGATCTGGGGTGTACAAAACTGTTTTGGTATGCAGTTATAGTTGTGGCTTTTGCTCAATGTTGAGCTGTAACAGCTCCATCTAGTCCTCATGATTCCCATCTTGACCTACTTAAGAATTTTATAATTTTTGTGAAATTTGGGGCAAATTTGGCCATACTTTAATGTGAACTTAAAACTGGGCAGAAAATGATGCATTACAGGTCCGAATCACCTGATGTCCATATGAAACAGAATCTAGTCTGGTGGCTGTTTAAAGCTGCTACAGCCTCGACAACAGCCATTAAAAAAGGAAAAGGGTTTGCCTTCACCATTGTTTAACATGGCCATGGCAGCTAAACAGCATTGAACAATGAGGCTATTATGCCTGTCGCTGTTGTTATTTATTATCTTATGACTAATCAGTTAGGATCCTTCAACTTCAATTAGTCCGGTAAGAATCTTGAAATTGAACCAACTTCTAAAAAGCAAAATTCTGGCATCTATTCACTTCGAAGTCCAAACAAGTGCTCATCTTTCACCATCTCACTCTCAGCAAGTGAAATCCCTTCTCTCTTTCATGAGATCAAACAATTCAAGGCTATTTTTCCCTACTTGTATTAATTGTTGGTGAACTTTAATCCCTTTGGATATTTTAATTTGTTCTGTTTATTCTTT
>JAYJMB010005852.1:14167-54571 GCA_036873735.1 Pouteria campechiana
CATTTCCTTTACTACCGCTGCTAAATCACAACTCAAATTCAACCCAAACCCAACTTAACTAAATTTGGGTTAGGGTTATAGTTGAAGTTTTATATCTTGGATTAGGGTTGATCTTATCCTGATCCCAAATGACCTTGAGTTGCACCCCTAACTTCACTTGATGGTATTACCTTTTGAAGTGTTCCCTTTTTGCTTGGCTCTTCGCTCTAGTTCACAATAACACAGCATGCTTACAAGATGAACCTCTAGGAAGGTAATGCAAGCGAACCCATTAGCAGTAGTAGAAGGCAAGGGAGAAGGACCACCGCTAGATATGATGGTTTGTGTCATTTCCTCATCTGTACTGAAGTTCGAATTTTGGTAGGTTTCTCTTCAATTGCCATGATTTATCCCTTCGAATCAAATTAGGACGGACTAAAAATGGCCGCCCCTTCTCAAGTCTATTTGGCTGTTTTTGCAACCGCATCATGTATCCAGTCAGACCATCTAGACTGCTCCATAAGGTCCCTAAATATTTCCACACGATATAATTTTCTTCGGTGGTTATATTCTAATGAGTTTTCAACGATAATGTTTGCTTGGAGTTTTAACTTAATAGATGATTTTTATATAAAATGAATGAAATGGATTAAATAGAAATACCATAATAAATGGAAATGTAAGGAGATGTCAAGGATTTTTTTATTCACACGCTTGCATCGTGAATCATAGCCCTTACTAAAACGTTATAGCTGAGGCACGTTTTTCCAAACATTACTCATCTGCACGAGGAGACGATACTCCTGCCCGGATAATTCGGATGGAGACTCGGAACTTGATTTGAACTTTTTGCGAGGCAGTGAACGATATTGTTATATCATCTTCTGTAGCAAATTTGTATTTTACAGATGAAAATTGGTTATTGTACTTGCGTACACCATGTACTCATCATGTGGAGGTTTGAGACTTTACAGGTACAAGGTTTATATAAATTTTGAAATTTATATTAAATTAATGGTTTTAATATACGGCTAACAGTAAAACATTACCAGAGATTGGGGGTTCAATCTCTCTTAATGGGAATTCTAGGTATGGGTTTGTATGGTTTTAATGAACAACATTAAATTTTGAAACATAAGCTAATCAATTATATCCCTTGAAATTGAAAATAATATTATATTTTGGTTTCTTTATTGCTTATGCTGTCAAATTGATGTTTTTTATGCAACATCCCTAATTTAGAGTATAAGAGGATTAGGCCAACCAAGTCTTTTTGTCTTTTTTTTTATATATAAAGAATAACTGATGGAATTATTAAGAGTGTTGGCATGAGTTTCTTCTTCTTATCTGAGGGTATTTATCAAATGTATTAAAATTTTCTTTTTATTAATAGATTTTTTCTCTTTTTTGAATCTATAAGAATTGATTATGCCATTTTATCAAATCAATAGCTAAGATCAAATCATTGCCAGAGATTAGTGAGTAGATACAATTTTTAATTCTTTACAAGGCTGTACAAATTTGTTCTTTTCGCATAAATTTTAGTAATTATTTATAATTAAATATTTTAGTATAATTTAGTCCTTGTGTAAACACATTATGATAAAATAGTAATTTTAAATCTCTCTTCACTTAAGAAGTTAAAATTTGCAATTAATATAGTTAATTTATTTTATTTAAATAACTTAAATAACAAAACATAATTTAATATAGTTAATTTTAGAATAAATTCTGTTATTGTTTTTAGTTAAATTAGGTAAGAAGCAAATCTATATATATATATAATAAAATTATTTTAAATCATATCTTATTATTTTAGATTTTATTGCATCTGTCTTGCTTACTAATGTAAGGACGTAGAATTATTTTTTCTCACGGCATACTCATGTAAGGATTAAATTACACTAAAATATTTAATTTTAAATAATTATTAAAATTATTCAAAATTATAGGATTTGAACAACTTGACAAAGAATAAAAATTTAAAAATAAATTCTCATCAAATATTTGACTATCATCTAATCTTGCTGTAGATTTGCTAGAGTTATAATTTTTTAAGAATAATCAAATTCCTTAATTTATATAAATTAAAACTATTGTATGAAATTAAATACTTTATCATGATTTAATCTTTGAATAAGATGGATCTTAATAAAATAATAATTTTAAGGCTTTATTTACTTAAGAAATAGAAATATGCAATAAATATTATTAATTTTAGTAAAAAAATTACATATAAAATCTTTAAAAATATTAAATTGTTTGGATGAGCTATAGATTTTCAACTAGGGTCCCTAATACTTCCACGCGGTACTCGTTAATCATTTGAACACTTTGATAAGCACACACTTAGAATTTTCGTTCGCATGGACTTATATTTCTCACGATATTTTACTGTAACACCGTGAATATCGCATAATACTGGAGAAAATCTCGCACCCAGATTTGTTATTGACATGGCATTCTTCCATTCGTAGCACCTGTAAAATCAGGGGATCTCGACCCAGTCTCAGCGCATTTAGCTGGAAGTCGAATGTCTCTGGTGCAACTATCCTAGGATCGGTGGGAGAGAGATCCAAAGGCATGGACATGGTGGTATTCATCGCAGGCATCCTCGAAGCCGAGGGAGGCCCGAACATTCGCATTTGGTATGTCTGATGCCACTTCTAGCTCTTCAGCAGAGCATCGGGCGCCCATCGATTCGTCTTGGGAAGGCCATCGTGGCTGGTGACCGCGCAGGCTTCTCTAGTGTTTCTTTAATTTTTGTAGGTTTTAAGGCATACCAAGTTGTAGTCATTTTTTTTTTATTTAAAAGAAAAAAATTACAAATCCCTACTCTGTCCATGGCAAACAACTTAGATTGTTAATCCTGGAAAACAAGTGACAGAAAGTTACAAGGCTTTCCTACTTACCAAAATGCAAATGGCATCTTCTTCTCTTGTGCTACAAGTGTTAGGATGTAAACTTCCGGATGTAAACTTTCTGGTACGGACACAACTCTCCGTGCTGCGCTTGCATTTTTGCGCCCACCACAATGATTTAGTAAAATACAAGCCATCCATTATATTTATCATCGTTTATGTAGCAACAACGTACCAAAAATCATAGCGATCCCAAATTTAGATGGACAGTAACAATAGAAATCCACGGGGGATGATATGTAGAAGAAGGTCGTCTATGAAGAACTTTTAGCAACGAAATGCCTAATGTCGTTGCTAAAACTGAACATTCTTGTAGTGATTGGATCTAGTGGCTTGGTTTGGAATTAAGCAGTTCAATTTAAACGTTGCTTACGGTGTGAATCAAGATTTGATTTTTCGGAAATCTTGACGGGAGCCTTTTCTTTTCAGCCCATTCTACTAAATACCTAACTTGCTATGGGGAACAAAACCAACCAATGAGAGAGTTCACCACCTCTTAAACCCGTGCACAGATAAATGCACCCCCACACCCGTTCGAATTTCAAAACGTGGCAACCGCATGCTTCCAAAACGAAGCTGCTGGATGCAACTACGAATGGCTGACGGCCCTGCACAAAACACGGAAAAAGCAGGCCTTCTGCTGTTTTTGCATTTATGTATCACCTAAAACAAGCGCACGCATGGGTTTCCGCGGGCTGCAGATCCGCGGGCTGCCATCCATCGTTCTTTTGCTTGATTTCACACATGCATGCACCTGCCGCCACTTGTGCACCGACCTTTCTTTCCTGAGCCAATACATATACACAGCCACTGCAACGGTTCTTGCAATTACAGCTTATAATCCTCGTGGTCATGGAAGCGGTATCATCAGTTGGGAAATTGGGTCGCCACTTCTATGCAATATTCTGCTTGGGGGTAATCGTCCTCGTTACTACAGTCGTCCATATCACCCGCCCAAAGGCCTCGATGGAAGACCCCCATCGATCCAAGCGGATGCTCCGAGAGCTCCCAACTGATCGATCCGCCCTCTCACGCCTGCAAGAATCAACAATCGCAGCTCCATTCTCCGAATCTTCTACTCTTCCTCTTTCTCACTTGGATATACATATACCCTTTCCCTTTCTCTGTTGAATAGAGACGCTGTTTTCTGGTGTAACTGATTTTCACCTTAGGAATGAAATGATCAAGTTGGGTTGGGCCCCTTCTCTCCATTTTTTAACGCTGATGGCAGTAGGTGGGTTGTGGCTGGTGGGGTTTCAAGAGCCCTGGAGGAGACAGACTCACCTCACCCAGGAGCTGAGGTAGGGGCATCTCACTCAACCTCTCTCCTTCTGGAGGTATGAGAAAACCCCCGTAATCTTATAGAGCTGGTCTCGTCCTCCACAGGCTGCAGGAGTTATGCATACATGGGCATCTTGCTTGTAGGCCCAATTCGAGACGGAGCCCATCAAGCTATGGCGGTTTTCTCAACACTCACGCAGCGTTCGTGCTGATGTCATGCGGCCCAAAGCCCAGACAAATTCCACAGGTGTGCATCGGTTGATTAATTTGAGGACAAACAGAACTCTGAATCCGGCATCTTGGTCTTTTTTCTTTTTAATTTCATTGCTTGAATTTTGGCCATTAATTACAGCTGAGTTTTACTCATTTAAGTCGTGTGAAGTTACGATCTTATTCCATGTATTCATGGCTTGGAGTTTAAACCTCAGCCTTGAAATGACATGCGATGCAGTAGTTGGTGAAAGTTATGAGTCTTATGACTGTCTGCAACAAATCTCTGCAGAGAATTGAAACTCAGCCATGTGCTGCATTTTGTTTTGGAATGAGTCCCATCCATGCTAGCTAGGCAAGACACCGACTTGTCCTTGCCGGGTAAAAAGCCACGCGGGGCCCACATACTTATGCTCTGTAGTTGGTGGAGCCGCCTCCTTTTGAGCTGATCCTGTTTTGGACTGCCCTAGTCGCCACACATGTGCCACAACACAGACATGCCCAACATTTATCGAAGGACGGTTGCCGAGGCTGCACAATTAATCTGCACTACAATGACTGAAGATGGGTGTTCAGTGGAAAGCACGTTATGCAAAAAGTTGTATTTGGAAAAGTAGTTGGATGAATAAAAATAAGGATAAATAATTAAAATTAAGAGAATATATAAAAATGATGAAAATGTGAAAATCATGATTGAAAAGTAGACATAATCATTGGAAACAGAGTGGGATGCAGAGTATGTTTGGTAACATACTCCTTGGTTGAACAAAAGGAAGGTGTCTACTACTACTGCAATGCACACTGGTGTCTAGTCCAAACATACTGTTCCCCGTGGATCATCATCTATCCCTTCTTTGAATGGTTCCATCCACCTTCCCACGCGTATAGACAAAAGGGCTTTCTGCTTCACGCGCCACATCTCATATAAAACGATCCTCTTGTTTTAAATGCACCCATCATCTACAAACTTCCAAGAACAAGTTTTTTACGCGCAAAAAACCATTTGTTGAGTTCGTTGATATGGATACAACCAAACCGTCCGTCAAGGCTTCATCGGAAATTTGCATGGCATTCGCTTTCTGATTTGATAAAAAAAACTAAAAACAAAATTATGGGGGTTCCAGTGATGGATGGACTGGATGTGGCACTATCATCACGACGGGATGCACACTGGCCATGGCGCAGAATAAGTCTATTGACACAGCAATGTAGGGCAGCCGGCCTAATCAATTGGTGATTATCTCGCAAACATGGATTAATATAAATCCAAAGCAGCAAAAAGCCAAGAGCAGAATTTCCGTGAACAGACCCGCCCAAGTACTGCGAAAAGACCTTGACAAGTATCCGGCCGGGGTCTAGCCACCTGGAACATCAGACGTACGACGGGCCCAGTACAAGCCAGACAGAGGTGTTTAGCCCGGCCCATTGATGGGTTCCGAAGGCGGGAACGGATTGAAAAAAGGGTCCGAAAAGGATAGACGCCGTCATGATAACGGCTGCCGGCTCACCACGACAAGAAACCGAACGAAGACACTTCGCCCTGCGCCTTTTTCCAGAATGCCATGCTTGCCCCCATCTCTCTCTTCGCATAATTTCAGGCCACGCCTTTGCGGGGATTTTACTAAAACGCCGCAACGATCTTTCCTCCTGCGCGCTAACGAGTCTCCGTTGCCATTGAAGTCTGCCTCGGCGAATACAATGCGGTGAGCCAGCCCGTTTACGAAATGGTTCAAATCAGCGTGGGTCCACGTTCCCAAAGAAACACACACACACATGTATATATATATATATATATATATATATTTTTTTTTTCAATCTCGAAAAATGAGGGTGGCAACTCTGATACACTCGCTGCTGCCGCCGATTTCCCACCTCAAACAAACGTAGAGTTATATATTCGGATACGCCATGTCGAAAGAGAAGGCAACAAGATCTCCCTCGCCACATGCTGTTTCGCCGGTCGCATGTGATTGGCTTTCCGTGATGTGCACCTGCACACTTGCAATCGGATCATCTACCGACACGTATACAGTGGGTTGAGAAAAAAAAGGAAGCTTTTGTGTCGGCACCACAGTGTCGTTCATCAAGTGATCATTGTGGGGCTCATTTGATTCCATCCACGTGTAAAATGCGATGGACAGTTGGCCTTCGGACGATCCACGTTCACGCAAATGTCGCAACATCTTTCACTCGATTTATTGGCACCAAAATGGAGGAAAAACACTTCTTATGTAGTTCTGATAAGTCCTTAATTAAGTTATTTTTCTCATTATTTTTTACAAAATTATGCATGTATTTAGTCTCTGTCTAGTATCCAGTTAATGTAATTTTACTTCTGCTAACATTATTTCTACCATTTTCTAAGATAAATTATTGGTATCCCTTCCCTCCATATGGGTTTTTCTACTAAATCCAACCAAGTCCTTCTAACTTGTCAACAAAAAAAAAAAAAAATATATATATATATATATATATTGAATTGATTAGTTTTTTTAACCAAGAAAATCCATTTAAATTAGCTTCCAAAATAATATGATTCATCTTTTTTTTTTGCAGCCAAGGAAATTTATTCAACTTAATTTAAAATAAAAAATTGATACGATAATATAATGCAATGTTTACCCAAATGACAAGGGTAAAGTAAAAATAACACCATAAATAAAAACACAGATAGATTTTTTATACAACAAATCAAATCTCTAATGAAAAAGGGATCTTTAAATATAAAATGTCTGCTTAACGAGATAATTATATATCTCTTAAAGTAAAAAAAAAAAGAAAATAAAAAAAATTGAATATCCTCGGTCGAGATCGGGAGGGTCGAATAACCCACCGTTGGTGGCATTTCCGTAAATTTTGACAACAAGAGCCCCATAATAGAGAACGCGCGCTTCCTTTCTGCAGACGTCAGAGATCTGCTTTTAATTTTCTCCCATCACAAAAGGAGAGCAGTAACGCCGCTAACCTCGTCGAAACTCCGTTTAGACCTCCTCATTTCAATTGCAGGACATCCTCTCTCGTTTTTCGTCCCCGTTTCGCCGCCCAAATTACCCGCATCCATCTCTCCGTCTTTCGGTTTTTCTGAAACTTCTCTTCCTTTCCTTATCCTCCTCCATCTGCTTTTTCCTGCATTTGCATGCATATCAGCGACAGAAGAGGAACGTCCGTTTCCCAGCTCGTTTTCATCTGATTTTCGCATCAGGAATTGAGGTAAGCAGATCGCCTCTTCTCCACATTTACCTTTCCTTCCATCACACTGTTTCAAGAACGACGAATGATCGAAGATCCAATTCGATTTTGCTCTTAAACTGATTTGCGCCCTTATCTGGTCACGAATTCGTCATCCGCGGTTTTAATTTCTAGATCCACATCCAGCATTTCTTCATTAAGTTAGGAACTTGTGTTAGGAGCGTGTTCGTAGCATTACGAAGAGTTGTGATGTAGAAACGGCTTGAACGTTATATTTTGTTGGAAATCCATGAGTGGAAGGTTTATATCCACGGCATTCCTTGGTTGAAAGGTCGTCGCAATGCTGCATTGCCCGATAGGTGCGCGAGTGTGGTAGGTTTCAATGGTTTTCTTCTCTCATGAGGAGGTGAGTCATCTCCTTAGGAAGCCTTTGGTGCCTTGAAGTTAGAGGCTGAAACGGAACCCTTGTCCCGAATATAGAACGATGAATTCGCGGCTGGAAGGGCTCGCTAAAGGAAGCAAGGAATTCAATGGTTTTCGGGCAGAGGAAGATCCTGACCTCGAGGTCGACTATGGTATGAAAGCTTTTCTGTTCTTTATTCCTCTCTCTCTCTCTCTCTCTCTCTCTCTCCGGCCTTTGAATTATCAATTTTGGATTTTCTTGGCTTGATTTACAGCTAAACGGGTAGCAAGTGTGGTAGCATGGTTGAAGGACATATGTCCCTTGCCAAATGTACCATCACAACCTTCAGAAGAAGAACTAAGAGCATGCTTGATTGATGGGATTGTCTTATGTAGCATTTTGAACCAGCTCAGTCCTGGTTCTGTTTCTGTGGTATAGTTCTTGGTTTTGCTCTTCTTATGGGTTCTCCCCGGTTTTGATTTGGAGTTTGCTTTGTGTATTGTAATCTGCGTTTTTCCTAATGAAGTGGAGTTTTCCCCCTTTCTCTATCTCCTGGGCAGGGCACTGAGAGTGTCCAAAAGTTCCTTTCAGCCATGGATGAAATGGGGTTACCAAGATTCAGAGCATCGGACCTAGATCAGGTATCCACATTATAGTTTTATTTGCACGTCTTTAACTTTACATTGCATAGATTGTGATATATTTATCTCAAGAGACATCAATACTTTTGCATTGTTGTGTGTTAAACATTAAGCGCATGCATCTACTTTTGATACTGAACTTTTACTGTGGTACTGAGCTGTGAATGATTTAGTCCATTTTTGTTATTGTTGTTGTCAAAATGGACTGGAAGGTTCTGGGTTCTGGTGTGCCATTCCAAGTATCACATTCAGCCTACAATTGAGGAAGTGATGGAGAAGCTTGATTTTGTGTTCAATTTTGAACAAGACTCTTTCACCTGGGTTGATTGCTTGCAGAGAGCACAAAGCTTCCACAGGGACTCTTGTAATGTTTCATTGTATTGATTGATTAAAACCAATCAGTAGCCTAATTGTAATCAATAAGATTGTTACCTCATAGGAGGGCATCACTTGGTGTGATGGTTAGGCTCTTTTCCTATATCCTTGATTGCGTGGGTTCGAGTAACAGAAATAGCTTCTCTAGAAAATGAAGGCAAGACTGTGAATATCTCACCCTCCCAGACCATGCATTGCCGGGAACCTTGTGCACAGGGAATGCCTAATGAAGCTTGTTACCTTATAAATTCTTTCCTTAAAAAAAGACTGTTATCTTATAGATTCTTTTAACTATGTCTAATTTGATCTTTTTATTTTCAATCAGTCTCTGAAAAATTTTAATGGTGATAAAATAAGTATATTGTGGTCCCCATTGCTGCATTATGACTTATTTATGCTGATTTTGTTTCATTGATATGTTGTGTTATTTCTTACTGTGCTGCTTTTGTTTCATTGATACGCTGTGTTATTTCTTATTGTGCTGATTTTGTTCTATTGATATGTTGTGTTATTTCCTGTTGTTCTGATTTTCTGATTTTGTTTCATTGATATGTTCTGAACAAATGCATGGATCTGGATTTTGGAAAATTATTCTTGAAAATTCCTTTGAGTAATTTTAGTGGGATTCAAAAGAATGATGAGGTAGGGGGTCATGTCATAGCATCTATATGCCATGCTGAATTCTTACAGCAATATTACACTTTGCTGTTACCTCCCCTTCCTGTCCCATGCTCACTGTTTCATAGGTTAATTCTTCAGGGGCCTATGACAGAGGTTGTGGAGTGTCTTTTGATGCTCAAGAATCTTTTGAATGCCAACTTCAGGGGAGATGATTTTCAAGATGCAATTAGTTCTGTTAAAAATGGAAGCCAGCCAAGGAAGAGATGGCAACTTCCAGAAGATGGAAATTTGGAAGATGCAAATGGAGTCCAAGGGGATCTCTCTGCACCTACACATAATTCTCAAGGAGCAGGTGTGGGGAGGCAGATAAGTTTTCCAGAATCAAAATTCCACAGGGCTTCATTGAATCATGCATTCTCAGGTATATCCCACTTGAAAAGTCAAAGATAGCAGATTGAAGGGCATAGGGAATAATAGAGAAAGTGGAATTTTTAGACAGAATAGTTAATAAGTTGTCTTGGGGCATTTTTCTAGTTAATTTGTATGCATGTTTTGCAAAGTCCATTTCGAACTGCACAAAGGGATTTTTCAGTTAGCTGTGACTTACCGTAGAAGTTCAAAGGAAGAGATAAGAACACTGTCAAATCGTCTAAAAATCAACTTAGCATCGGTTTTGGTTGTATTGCTTGCATCTAGTTTCCAGCTGGGTTGAACAGGTGGTGAGATCACTTCTCGTGTACAATTTCCCCTTCGGGGAGGGGTTGTGCCTCATTTTTTACCATTCAGCTGCATTTTTGGTGAGGTGCTAATTGGATAGAGGTAACCGAGAAAATTACCTAAGAAATGTAGTTCTAGCATCAACATGACATCAGCTAAAGTATAAATGAGATCGTCTTACTACTATAGCCCTTTCACATTACTTTGTTTGTTTTAGAAGTAAAAATTGTTCACTTTAAGTACAAATTTTAGTACTTTTGAAATATAATTGCTCTTTACCCTTTGAATTGAAAGTTTGAATTCTAACCATCCTGTTACTCATTACCCTTTCATTACTCATTTCTTTTAGCAAAACTTCAATTAGCATCCTGTTACTGATTACCCTTTCATTACTCATTTCTTCTACCAAAATTTCAATTGAAAGCTTGAATTCCAACCATCTTGTTATGTAGTAGATATCTCATCCACTCATTATAGTCATTTTTTCCATTAGTTTATTTTTTTGCATCACATTATACCCTTCACCATAGAATAAGGAGACAAATAGGGTAAAATATGAGTGAGAGAGAGATTACTTTTGTTGGTTGTCTCTGAAAATTTCTATTCCTGTAGGTTGTCTCAAAAACACAGAATATCACTTATTTGCAAGGTACTTCATCTTCCAATGCAAATTCATGTAGCCAACCAAACTAAGATATTTTCCTTTAGGTTTTGTTTCTATTCCAGTTGGTCGTCTCAAAAACACACAAAATCACTTATTTGTAAGGTACTTCATCTTCCAATACAAATTCATGTAGCCAAACAAACTAAGATATTTTCCTTTAAGCTTTGTTTGGATGGAGGCAAATGATGTGTGAAAGAGGAGAAAAAAGTCTAAGCTACAAAAAAGTAGGTGATGATGTCAACACGATAGGGGTGGTTATCAAACATAGAGAAAATAATGACCAAATAGATAGGCGTTCTTGAGAGAAATATAGATTATGTGGGAAAAAAAGAGTTATTATGGCTGGCTAAATGACACATCAAAATAATGGAGTGAAAAGGAGCTTTTACACCCTTTTACTTTTCATGGCTTTCACTGTGCCTTTACGTGGCAGCGAAAGGAGCCTTAGGCTCCATTTGATTCATAGTAAAAGTACTGTAAAAACCTAGACGGTCTGGAAGGAGTGTAAAAGCTCTCTTTTTCCTCCCTATTTATTTTGACTTGACCTTTACCTATCCCTAACTACACATAAGCATACCTTTTCCACATCATTGCCCATATTTAGTGCAAAATATTCTATCTATTTTATATTTATTCGTTGTATGAATGACATCATTCACTCCCCTTTTACATTCCTTTTACATATTCCTCTTTTTCCATCTCTTTTGCCTCTATTGAAATCTAGATCTCTACCCATTCTGACCTGGCCCAAGTTGCAATCCTAATAGTTCAATACTAGAAAATTGTTTAGAAGGTAACACACACACACACACACACACTGCTAAATATAACAAATTCAACAGACACACACACAGTTGCTGATGGAAGACTGCTAAATATAACAAATTTAACACACACACACACACACACACTGTTACTGATGGAAGACTGCTAAATAGAAAAAATTTAACAGCACATCTATGGAGCCGCTGACCTCACATTCCAATTTGACTGCATATTTTGGTCCAGAATACTCTGGTGGACCTTGGCTTGTGTTCTAATTTTCAATTAGATCAGTCTAGATCCACAGGAAGATCTTTTGGCTTGTGTGCTAATTTTCAATCAGATCAGTCAAGATCCACAGGAAGGTCCTTTTGTCAATCTATATCCATATGTTCAGTTTTGATGGTCCAGTGATTGTATTTACATTTGATTCTTGGATGTTTAGTCTAGACCTTTGATGGTAGCAGTCTTCTGGCTGGGTCTGTGATTGGAAAATTTGTGTGGGTTGAATAGATTCAGAACCTACTTGTATTCATGAATCTGCTTCTCCACAGAGCAATTATTTTCTGGCAAATGTAGTTACATTAAAAAATGGGAATTCTTCATGGTGTTGATGCATCTTGTCTGCATCAATTGATGAAACATACCGTTAATCAACTTGTACTGCTGCTCCAATTTTGTTCTGTCGATTTGGAATGTCCTTGTATATATCTCAACTGGTTGACCTTTCATTTTTTGCTCCTTTCTGTCATGTGACAAGATGGCGCACAGAGGTGCCGTGATGCTTTTCAACTGAAGCCAGGTTCTTATTCAGATATTCCTGCTGATAAGATTGCAGAAGCGATGAAGTTGAATAGCTTAGATGTAAATTATTGGATTCACTTAATATCTTTTGGGCATTTGTACAAGGCTACTCTTCATTCTTTGATTTTTTAAGCATCCTCAATGCAGACTACTTCGACGCAAACTATTTTGAATGTTGTGAATGGAATTCTAGATGAAAGTATTGAAAGAAAGAATGGGGAAGTGCCTCCGGTGAGTTAATGGGAGAATGGATATTTACTGCTGAAGCATGAATGAACTGCTCAAAGTACCTTTTGTGTTTATTGTTTTGAGATTAATATGTTCTTTTAGATCTTTATGAAATATTCTTTTTGGTTCTCTTTTCATCTCTCAGCGTGTGGCATGCTTATTGAGAATAGTCATGAAGGAGATTGAGCATCGAATTTCAACTCAAGCTGAGCAGCTAAGATATGTAAGATGTCTGTGGGTCTAAATGCTACTGAAGAAATTTCAGTTGCTTCTTATTAATTTCTTCTTACGGCGACATTTGCAGCGGAATAGCATTATCAAAGCACGTGAAGAGAAATATCAATCGAGAATTAGAGTACTTGAAACACTTGCCAGTGGCACAAGCGAGGAAACCCAGGTAATTTTGCACAAATCAACTTAAGGTTGTACCTTTAAAATGGATGAGGTTGCACTGCCTTCAATATTTATTATCAATACTTTCTACCAATCTGTCTTAGTTGATGTAAAATTTCTTCTTCTTTTTTTACAGGTTGTAAGGGACCACCTTGAGCAGATGAAGGTTCAATTCTAATCTGTAGGCCTTTTATTTTGCATGATTCAAGAACAAGTTTGCAATTAGGCATTTTAAGCTCTAGGCGAATAAGTTTCTTTGCTCATCTGAGGAAAGCACATAATGCATTGATCTCTGGCTGCTTCATTTTTTTGGGTGCTCTCAAGTCCATTGTTCTAATGTTTTAAGTGATTAAATTTGATATTCTTTGTTATCTGGAGCTTTTAGATCATTGATAGAATATTTTTAGCATGTTATGAAAATCAGAAAAGATCTTTGTTTTGGATTCTGGACATGGCAATTAGAACCATAATGAAAGCCAACATAATGTTAAGGGGGACCAAAGTGTAAGCAAGTGGGTGTGGAAAGAGTTACCTAGCAAAGCCAGTGCCAGCACAATGCCTTGTATGTGGCTCTCCATGGATATTTGATTGTGAGGCATGGCATATTATGATATTAATCTCAAGTGGTGCATATTTTGAATCACTCCATCTTGAGGTGGAGTGCTAGAGAATATGTTACTGGTTCAAGCGTTGTCAGATTAAACTTGATTATCTTCCATCAGCTCAAATGTTTTTGGAGCTGGTTTGATGTCTTTCTCATGCTAAATATTTTTCTTGCATTGAATTGATTTCTTGTTTTGGCTGGTTATATGAGGTGTCTTCCTCTGGTATTGCAGTGCATTAAAAATTGTGAAATGTGGGTGAAAATTGGTTTAAATGACTTAGAAGACATGTAAGAGTTTGTTAATTCAAATTTCCAAGGAGCTGCTTTGAAATTTCAACTTGTATTGGTCTTGGGTTGTGTTTCAATGCAATTTTGATATTTATTTGTTTTTTATTGAGATTTAACTTTCTTTTACCTTTCTTATGGGTTAATTGGCACATTGCAGGCAGAAAAGGCCAAAATGGAAGAGGGGAAGAAACTCGGGGATCAAGATGTGGTTAGACTGACAAAGGAGAAGGAAAGTAGTGATCTTATAGTTTTGGCACTGAAGGAAGAGTTAGAAATAACAAAAAAAGCATATGAAGAATGCTGCTTGCAGTTTGAAGCACAAGCCAATGAAACTAAAACAGTGTTGGAGGAGAGGTTAAAGGAAGCTGAGATCCTTTTAATGGACTTAAAGAACAAGAACAAAGAACTTCAGGCATTCTCAGATTCAAAAGTTCAAAGCTGGAAAAAGAAAGAGCACATTTACCAAAATTTCATAGGTTTTCAGTGCCAGTCTCTGTGGGTATGCTATGAGTAATTATATTTTTAATTATTTACTATAATTTCTAAAATGAGTGTTTAAACCTGCAAATTTATTTAGGAACTGAAGCTGGCATCAAAATCCATCAAGAAGGAAATTGTAAGCACTCAAAAGGGTTGGCGGGAAGAATTGCACAGCTTGGGTAGGAAAGGATATGCAATACTTCTATGCTTTTTGAACATTTGTTGGCTGTATGTGGACGGGTTAATTGTGGTTACATCCCTTTTCTACTGTGCAGTTATCTTCTCCTAATTAGAACTTACAAGTGGCACTGGAGGGAATGCACCAAATGAATGTGGCACTCTCCATTGAATGCAATACGCCATTAGAAAGTCTGGGGCCTACCATGGTTGCTTGGAAGCCACCTTATCCAACAGGTCTACTCCAAAAAAATGGTATATCTGGAGTAATCTGGTTAAATACTGTCACTGGGTGAACTAACCAGTTTGACAGGTGTCACAGGTCTGATGACATCGGTGGTAGTACGAAAGTGAGCCACAATTTTCCAATTATATAATCAAACAACCATTTAGCTAAATGCAATTGTAATAATTGACTGCTTTTCTTCTGGTGAAATTATAATTGAATCTGCAAAATAGTTTAGGCATCTGCTATAATGCCCTCAAAAAAAAAGAAAGCTGAGATTTCTATAGTGGTCAGAGCACTGATGGGAGGTAGATGCATTCAATCCATCTCTCTGTGTTTTATGTCTTATCTTGTGTTATCTCTCTCTTTCAGGGACAAAACTTGAAGGATTAGTAGATGCAGCTCAAAATTACCATATGGTCCTTGCTGAAAATCGTAGGCTGTATAATGAGGTTCAAGACTTAAAAGGTCCTATTTTATAACATTAAAAAAAAAAACATTTTGCCAAGCTATTAATGACCCCTTGATCTTTTTCTCCTTTTTTTTTCCCTCTCTATTTTCCTGCTTTTCCCCTAATTAATTCTGAGCTCTGTTGGACAGGGAACATTAGAGTTTACTGTCGGATAAGGCCATTCCTCCCTGGTCAAACTGCAAAGCTTACCACAATAGAATATATTGGCGAGAATGGAGAGATGCTTATTTCAAATCCCTCCAAGCCAGGAAAAGATGGACACCGAATGTTTAAGTTTAATAAAGTATTTGGCCCAACTGCTTCTCAAGGTTCATATGTTTCTGCATTTTATCATTTTTTCCATGTCATGTCTCAGTTCACTGCCATTTGAATTCTACATTTAAGTATGCTTGAATCCCAAAAACCTGATAGGGGGGTTTGGATAGACGTAATGAGGTGTATAGTGTTCACACCCCTTGCTGCATCCTTTTTCACTTGAGTAAACACAGCCTTAATCCAAACAAGGTAAACATTGCGTCTATTTTCACTTCTTTTCTGTCATCACCTCTGCTTTTTCAATCATTGTCTCAAATCTTTTTCTTTATTAGTCCTATATTTTCCAATCATTACCATACTCTTTTCACTCATTACTGTTCACTTTCAACAATCATAATGCAATTTTATCTTTTCTATTCCTCCCTCTTTTAGGCCTAACCAAATACCTTGTAAATTTCCATGCTTGTGTTGAATGCTGTTTTTTCACTAGTTTGTTGATTTAAAATTTTTCATAAGGTTCATTCTCCTTATTGGATTGTCTATATTATGCCAGTGGATTCATAATGTTAGTTTATTTAAACTTTTATGAAGTTTCTTTTGGACAGATTATAATTGCAATTGGAAGTTTGCATACCTTTATTTTCTTGGATACCAAATATCCACAAGAATTTCTTCACCATTTGAAAGAGGGTTGAACCTCGCTCATATTCTTGAAGTGTTCCTTCCTAAGCTATATTTCAACAGAATAAACTATCTTGTCATTATAGAAGCAGAAAGAAGTTTTTTGAAAAATGATGTGATCAATGGTGGGGTGGGGTGGGGGGATGGGGGATGGGGGATGGTCATATGTGGAGGTAAGTGGGTGTTTGGGAGAATTACATCAGGAAAACAAGGCAATTGAAAAAGGAAATGAATTAATAAATGGCACATAGTGATGCTGGAGTTATGTTTAAAGCCTAATCATGTGCATCCTGTGATTTGTTCTCCATCGTGATACCATTTCGACTGTTTTCTTGGTTGAGAACTGGTAAAAGCTGATGAATTTACCAAAACTAATTGTTTTTCCTGCTGTTTTGCAATTTTGGGGAAGTCGCACTATCATGTTTACATTGTGATTTTGCTTGACTTGTTGATATTTTGCTAGTTTCTGTAAAGTTTCTACTAACTGCAAATCTGTAGATTTGAACTTATTTTCCTCATCCTTTTTTAGGGAAGTGCTTGTTCAATAAAAATCACTTGTATCAACTCATCATCTTTACAATCTTGACAGAGGAGGTATTTTTGGACACACAGCCATTGATACGATCTGTCCTAGATGGCTACAATGTCTGCATCTTCGCCTATGGTCAAACAGGGTCTGGGAAAACATACACTATGGTATGCATTCCTGTGCCATCTTGCATTCTGTGATTAAGATTCTGGGTTTGCCTTTACATGATCATCCTTGTCTGGGTGATCTTTCACGTCATGTGATCATGTATGAAATTTGCAGAGTGGCCCTGATGCTACATCAAAGGATGATTGGGGGGTTAACTACAGAGCATTAAATGACCTTTTCCACATTTCTCGAAGTCGGAAAACCACTGTCATGTATGAAGTTGGAGTTCAAATGGTTGAAATATATAATGAACAAGTGCGGGATCTACTCACTAGTGATGGCTCACAAAAGAGATATCCTACCTTAATTAATTTTATGTTGTTTCTTTGGTTTATACTTTATTTATGAACATTGCGTTTTGGCTTTATGGAACTGTTTGGAGTTTCACACATAGGTGGATGCAAATTCCACTGATTGTTTGAATATGACTGCACCGATACAGTTCTTTTTTTCCAATTTTGGATTCATTTTTCTTTCTATATTTTAGTTCCTTAGATTTCTTTTGTAGTAACATCTCAACTTATTGCGCCTTGACTTGCACACACTGGGGATTTGGACTACTGCTCAACCAAATGGGCTTGCTGTCCCTGCAGCTAGCATGCATCCTGTCAATTCAACATCTGATGTGTTGGAATTAATGCAGATTGGACAGATGAACAGGGCTATAGGTGCCACTGCCCTCAATGAAAGAAGCAGTCGCTCCCACAGGTGATTGGTTTCTTTTCTATTCAAGTCCCTTGGCAATTGGTTGCTATATCTTTCTTACAAGATACAAGTGGACAGTATCCTAACAGTCCATGTTCGGGGTGTGGACTTGGAGACTGGCGTTACATTGCGCGGCTCTCTTCATTTGGTGGATCTTGCTGGAAGTGAAAGAGTAGATCGCTCTGAAGCCACAGGAGACAGGCTAAGGGAAGCACAACATATCAACAAATCACTTTCTTCACTGGGAGATGTCATCTTTGCACTGGCACAAAAGAGCCCTCATGTGCCATACAGAAACAGCAAACTAACTCAAGTTCTTCAGAGTTCTCTAGGTATTTGCTTTGATACTAGATCTTCTGTTATATGATGTGTTTGCGAGTTGGCTTTTTTGCGAAGTGAGCCCATGTGGACATTGACCTGGTCCAAAATTTCAAATTGGTTCTTTCATATGTTAGGCAATGATTGTGCAAAAAATATTTGGAAAAGTATTGTCCAGTGAACATGTATGACTGCTGCCAAATTGACCAGCTTGGCTTCTACATGTTCACGAAGGGTTGCATTTCATGTTGTGTATGTGTATCTTACTGGCATGTCTAACATAAGTCTTCCCCAGTATCAGCTGTTGCTTGATTCTGGTTGCATTTGTTTCTGTTTTCAGTTTGAGTCCACAATGCTTTCCCATTGTTTTTGTTTTCAGGGGGCCAGGCAAAGACACTCATGTTTGTACAACTCAATCCGGATGTTGAATCATATTCTGAGACTGTAAGTACTTTGAAATTTGCTGAGAGAGTGTCCGGTGTTGAGCTAGGAGCAGCGCGGAGCAACAAAGATGGGAAGGACATAAGAGAATTGATGGAGCAGGTACCTTTCTCTGATCATTCGTTTGTGGAGGAGCCTGTTCACCGTGTTTTACTTTTCCTGGCAGTAAACCATGCCAAACTTCCTAAACTACCTTCCAACAAGGCAAAAAAGGAAAAAAAAAAAAAACTTAAAAATAGGTTCCAGAGAAGAGCAACTTGTTGTATTGAACTTGAAATTGGCTGTTTATTCATTTTTGGGGTAGTCATTATCCAGGAGAACTGTATACTTTTTATCAGTTCTCAAAACCTTGGCCTGACTGAAGTTTGAATACGAGCTAAGGAATCTCGCAAGATATTCTAGGCATTACTTTTATATGTGACCAAATGGAAAGAATATTTCCTAAGGTTTTAGTTTATCAATGAACCATAAGATCAATATCATTGGGAAAGCTGGAGATTATATGTGCGACCAAATGGAAGGAATATTTCCAAAGGTTTTTGTTTATCAATGAACCATGAGATCAATATCACTGGGAAAACTGTAGTTTATCAGAAGCGGTGCCAATTCTTTTAAGATTGTGAATTCTTAGTAGCAATTTTCAATGGAAAAAGGTATGGTGGTTGAGAATATTCTTGCGATTTCATGAACTAACGGACACATACGTCCTTGACACTGATTAACATTCCCTTAGTTGTTTTACATGGTTAAATTACCCCATCTGCCTCCAATATTACTGAATGCTGGAAACTATTTGTTTTATATTTTCTTGACCTCGCAGGTTTCATCCCTTAAAGACACAATTGCGAAGAAAGATGAGGAGATTGAACGGTTACAAGCACTCAAGAATCATAAGAAACAGTCCCCTCATATAAGCAATCAAAAGCGTGTACCAAACTCATTGAGATGTGCACCTTCATCCCCTGGTAGACTCTCCATTGGTGATAGGCCCTCAAACCGAAGCCGAAAACTCTCAGATGGAACAGCAGCAGCCCCCATTGAGAAAGCAGGGTCTGACATGGACAACTGCTCAGAGGCCAGTGATAGGCACTCTGAGGCTAGTTCCCAGCAGTCTCTTGAAGACTTCAGGCACCAAAAGGAATTTTTGCACCAATCAAGGCTTGCTGTAAAGAATGTGAGCCAGGAATTCTCTGAAGATGTTGAGCTCTTGGGCTTTGGTGATGGTGATTCTGAGGAAAGATTAAGTGACATATCAGATGGTGGCCTTTCCATGGGAACAGAAACTGATGGCTCAATCTGCAGTGTTGTTGAGTTCACCTTATTCCCTGAAGTAGCAAAACCAGCAGAGGCCTTGCAGAAAGTGTGAGTTTTTTTTTTTTTTTTTGCCTTCTCAGGTGCTTGTACCTTTACAGGCTGCTATTTGGGACACTCACTGGAGTGGGTATTTCAATTATTTCATGCACATTTCTCAATGTTTTAGGTTAATTGGTGCCTAGAGGGAGTCTCTATATGCTGAACTCTTAGGATCTTCTTTTGCTTCCTTTCTATCAGTATGATGACTTGCTGGCCCTAGATGCTCCCTTCTCAGTTGGCATCTTTCTCATGTACCAATTGCCAAATGCAGAGGAATTTACCAGCCCCACATGCATTTTCTTATTATGCACACCTTGATCGCCAGATAGTGCATGTGGACCCTTTAGACTGCAGCGGGCACTTGAACAAAGAAAAAAGGTTGTGCTGCTACATGAGGATAAGTAAAAATTGGCCAGTTCACTGTAGGGTGCTCCACCTCCATACAGCAAGAACTCATGGAAAAATTTCTGAACAGTCAATTTCAATGTACATGCATGGTTTGATGTGTAACCTTAGTTTCTTTATTTGTAATTATTATATCTTGAATATTGGGTCTGATGTTATAAAAACTGGTTGCAGGACTAAATCTCCATCACGAATTCCTCGGTTGCCACCGAAGCCAACAAAAGTGGCTGCAACTGAGCCAGTGACAAAGCTCTCTTCAAAGGCTTCAACAAGTACTTTTCTACCATTTATTTCTTCTTGTTAGAGATGTTCATGATAGTGGGGCCACTTTATGGGTTGGGTTATGCCCAACTCTTTCTCTGTAGAGTTTATAGTTGCATTTTCTCCAGCCTATCAACTCATTTTGGTTTGTGAATGTCGCTATAGGCTGTCGGTGAATTGGGCTTGGGGTCTGGGTCTGCAGTCTGCCCAATGCCAATTGGCAAATATGAAAAATTGCTTCATCTTGAATTTTCTAACCTGCCAGCGGTTATCACTTTCTACCTAAAAATAGGAAAACCTTACTAGGAACTTTGTTTTTCATTACTTCCTATTTTAGTTCATTTCTCTCTCAGTTGTAGCGATAAATATGGAAATGGGTTGAGTTGAGTCCTTGTTCTAAGAATCTGACTTGGTCCAGCCTGGATGTGACTGTGGTGAGGGTAAACAGTGGTCTGATTTTATCAAGCCACAGGCATGCATATCTGCCCATCTATTTCAGTTGGAAACTGTAACCAACTTTGCTAGGTTGATCCTCTTGTTCATTATGATTTAGGATGTTCATTACGACTTAAGACTTCGGTCATTCCAAACTTTGGAGTGTGCCAAAACCAGGATTGAGGCAGATAAAGGAAAGTCTAGTTTCGCAAGTGAATTTTCAAGCAATGGCAGATAGGGCCATCCTTTCAGATCAGACAGAGTACTAATTAGACATGTTACTTGTGATTGTACCGGGAATCCTTGTGGGGTGTACTTGGCACAAATCTTATAATTACATTCCACATATTCTTAATGAGGCATGAGGCCCTATCACCAATTTTCTGCATTGCAGGCTCAAGAAAAAGCACATCTGGCCAGTCAAGCGGCTCTGCAACCAAACCCTCAAAACGACGGCAGTAAAGAAGGCATTCACATTTCATTCTGGTTCCATACCAATGTTGTTTACGTAGGTCTAACTTGGTTGTCGAGAATGTAATTTGTGTACTTTTTAGAAGTTGAAATGGGTTGTGTATGTATGGGGATGCATGATGATGCATCAGGTAGGTAATTAAGTGAAGGACGGGTACCTGGCTGTCAAAGGTGTGAATTTGGCATTCAGAGGCGTCCTTGTTGCATCGATACTTTTTTCTGTAATACGTTGTTATTGGCATTCAAAAAGCATTAGCTCATCGGAGTAACTTGGTGTTTGATTTGAAGTTGTTCGTAGGGCATTTCTCAGAAGCTCTTACAGTAACCTGATGTCGGGATCATTCAGCCAGAAAAGGCCTGTGCGTGCCACCCACCAGCCTTCAAGTCATCAACGTCTGTAGGGAGGACAACCCTCGACTATCGAATCTGGTCTCTTAGTTCAATTTTAAGCAGAAGTTTTTGTGAGATCTCTCGTAGTAATCTGGTGAGGTGCCTTGACAAAGTGAGGGCCCTAGTCAGGGACAAAACCGTGAGCCTGAAGTATCCAATTGGAGGGATGGCAAAGCAGCTAATACCTTTTTGTACCTTGATAAGAGGTGCCTTTTGTGAGATAAAACTGCTAGGATGGTCATTAGCCTAAGGGCTGGGATATGACCCTAGAACATGACCTAAGCAGACAATATTTTGACAGCAGCTTGATTGTTACAATTTTCATGTTATAAATCTCGTTATTTGAATTGCAAAATGGACGACACTAAAAGACAAATTTATGACTAGAGTGTTTAATATATGCTGATTGTAATTTTTTTGAGCCCATCTAAATTACCAATCAAGTTCAAAATAAAATTTTAATTAAAAGGAGTTTTTGCAAATATATCAATGATTTAAAAATATCTATAAAAATACCAATGAATTATCATACTTATTGCAAAGATATATGCTAATGCTATTACAAGGCAGCAAACGATGTTGGTATATGTGCAATAAGTTTGACAATTCGTTATTTTTTTTAAATATTTTTAAACTCGTTTTTTTGTAAAAATTTTAAAAGTGATGGTATATTTGCAATTATTTAATAAAATCATAGATATATCCACAAAAAATACAAGTTTGTTTAAATTCATTTATTTGATGTGAATGGTCATAATTATTTGAAATTAAATATTTTATTATGGTTTGATCCTTGAGTGGGTATATAATGAGTGCTTTTTTTAATTATTTATTATAGTTTGATCTATTAGAATTATAAAATAATATAGTATTTTCATAAACGTCCTAGTGATAGCAACAAATCTTTCTCGTAGTCTCCTAAGGTTATTGGCCCTTAATTAGTTTGTAAGAAAATATACATATTTCAAATAAATACCTAAAAAGTAAGTTAATAATTTTAGTGGCCTATCTAATTACGTTTGTTTTCATTTTGTAACTTTCATAAAAAAGTACCTTGATGACGGGTTTTATAAATTTAATAATTTTTTAGTTGCAAACTTCTTGGTGGTTATGAATAATAATTATCGGAAGATAAAATTGGTTTAATATATGACAGTTATTTATATTAACTTTTATTATAATTATTGCATTCTTCAGATGTTACATTAACTAATTTTGAGAATTATTTATATTGTTATTGTTCTTATAAGGAAGCTTAACTGTTGGTGTATACATATTTTTAATGAGAAAAATAAGAGACTTTTACTTTCTCATGAGGAATTAATTTGTTTTGGTTATCTCAAGCTACAATATAGAATATTTACTATGCAATTTTAATATCTTAGAAATTGATAAGATATAAAAGGAGATTTTTATAAATATACCAAAGGTAAAATAAAATAATTATAGATATGCCAAAACCTAAAAATATTTATAAAAATATTCATAAATTATCAAACTTATTGCAAATATACTAACGCTGCTAGTCACGTTGTCTTATTTGCAATTAGTATAACAATTTATTAGTATATTTATAGATATTTTAAAATTGATGATGTATTTGAAATTATTTTATTTTATTGTTAGTATATTTCCAAATCAGAATGTAAAAAATGGGCATTTTGGAGGGGTCATGGGGCCACGTTTGAGAAATATAAAAGTTTTTATCAGTTATTTTTGTTCTGCTGGCCAACTTGAGCTACGTAACGAGGCAAATGATTAAAATAAATTTTCAACTAAATGAAAGAATTACGAGGAAATTTGGGCTTCGTTCACATCAAACGGCTCTCTTTCCGCGGCTAAAGCTATTTTGGGACCTGATCGCACCAAATGCCGTGGTGTGTCCTCATAAAAGCATTTGCCTTGGCAGAGATGTTTCTTCGTTATTTACCGATATTTCGTAGGTAGACAAAATATCAAATTATCTCACGACTCCTATTGATCACAAAATTAAATACAGTTCATTAATCTTCCTATAATGTAATGTTATGATGCGAATTTCAAAATTTTCTATAGGTTGTCTTAAAATTATATACTGCTTGAAAAATCAAACTAAAATGGCTCCCTGTCCCGCTCCACCAACGCATTTTCTGCACATGGAAAATGCTTAGTGTCTGACCATCTCCCTCCACAGTCTACACCAAGGCATGTGACCTCCCCACTCATTTTCATTTGCTTGCTGGATAAGCAACAGAAGCAGTGCTGCTAATATCACACCCCCCACTGAGCACTTCAGCATCTCTCCTTTTTGCCATTGATTCCTTTTCCTCCCACTCTCCCGCTCTCCTTTTCCTTGCTGGCTAGAGAAACAGTGCCGGGTATCCCATCCTCTTTTTGCCTTTTCCTTTTCCTATTTATTCCTCATCCCCCGATCCATACTTGGTAGAAGCTCTCTCGTTCGAAGGCGTACGTCTTTGCAGGCGAGAAGTTCATTGGGCGGCGGTGAGTGCAAAGCTCTTTTCCGCTTCTTTCGCTTCCGCTGATGCTCGTCCACAGACCGATATCGGGGTTTGTTTAGCAGTAAAAGCAAATCGAAGCATGCTGTTACAGTACATTCCAAATGCAAACTTAATTTCCATATCCCCTCGACTGTCCACCGATAGAAACAGTTTTCTCCTGCAATCGCTTGCGTCTGCCTAGAGCTTTGCTGTTAAACTACGTTACAAAATTGAAATTACACGTTTATATTTTTATTTATTTTTTACTCTTGTCCAAAATAAGGTAAATTATTTCTTTCAAAAATTTTCTATTTTCGGGAGGTCCAGCCTATCTTTTTAAAAATAAGCTCTTCTTTTATAGATATATTACATATAAAAGGAAAAACGAACGCACGCAAGGAACTCTTTATTTTCGTCTGTCGGTGACATGGCGCCGCGCCTTCAGGCAGTGTGGGCTCTCCATTTCATCCCGACGTGTCCGAACCGTACAAATCGTTTCCGTTAATTTAGATGAGAAAGGGGGGGAGGGAGAGATGGAAGCAGGCGGGAGTTTCTTGCTGCTTTCAAAACTCTGCTTCGAAGCTGAAATTCCGTTTTCCGCAATCCAATCTCTCTCCCGCTTTCATTCTCCGCCATCTGAAAAATCTACTATCCTTCCGATGACCTTTCCAGGTGTTCGAGGTCGATCTTATCTCCATCATGGCCGCTTCTTGTCTCCCTCCGTCTGTGGACGAGATGCTTAGCAGAATCTGCCGGGAGCAGTCGCTCGACCCGCCCGATGTAAATGCTCGGGAAAAGCTCATTTCGCTAGGAGAAGGGCCTTCTTTGGATATTCTACAGAAGATCTCTTCTTGCAAGGTTCGCAGTTTGAGTGGTTTTATCATCCATATGGCGAAGAAGGCAAATTCACCCGGAATAGATCGTTCATCTCCCAGTCCGCAGAAATGTTGCTCTGGCCCTGGACAATATACTCGTGAGTTAAATACAATTCATGAGTCTTTAGTTTGGCTTTAATTGTTACGAATTACATGAAAATTCTCAAAGGAATTCCACAGATTTTTTTGTGGAATTGGATGATTTTTATGAAACTAAACACACTTAGATTCATTCATGTGTTGTTGAATGTGGCCGTAATGGACCCATCAAGTAAAATTCTACGGGGCCTCTAAAATGCAGATATGGACTTTTGAGTTTATGGTTTGTAAACGAGTTTTTTGAGTTTATGGGCTTTTGAAGGATGCCTAAAAAATTCAGTGTATGTCGTTTTTGTAGCTGAAGCTAAATTTTCTCCCGTGAGTCCTAGCAAGCTCTTTGTGGATGAAGGAAGTACATCGTTGCAGACTTGTAAAAAGGCTAGGACAGAAATAATAAGTCCCCTTCTACAGGTCTTGGGAGAGCTCGAGTTCAAGAAGGTTTTTTTAATACTAAATTACATTGGAAAGTGAGTTCTTCTGTACCGTTTTTGTAGCTATGTTAGTTTTTGGTTCATCGAGTTTATTTTCCCCCTAGACTGTTTTATTGGAAATTGTTGAACTCTTTTTCCAATTTATTTGTTTGTGCATGGGTGCTCATACACTTGCACATATGCTATCTGCAGGCATAAACTAGAAGATGTGTTTTCTGTCGATGATCTGAGAAGGATGAAAAACTTGATGATGACAATGTTTGAAGCAAGGCTTTGGAATATCATTAGTGAGAAGAAATTCTCTCAAGCTGTGGAAAGAAGGGTAATATATTCTTCTCTTTGTTTTGCAAGTACAATTATGCTTTTTATCATCATATTCTGTTGAAGGCAATTGACCAATCTCAATTATGTTTCTCTTAATTGCTAACTTGTATTTTAGAGTTTCTACTTTTCATTGATAGAAGAGATTTTTTTTCCTTCCATATTTGCTTAATTTTTTAGGAACTTTGCAACATTCTATGTGTTCTTCCAAATATAGATCATGTTGTCTTTTCTACATAGATCCTCTTCTATTGAACTGGTTCCTTTGAAGTACTTCGTGGAACTTTTTCATTTCGGTTCACCTTGTTGATTATATGAAATTCAATCCTATTGTTATCTTTAGCATTATTTATTTAACCATGATATCAAAATTCATTTCAATCGAGGATGGGTGTGGGTCACACCTTTAAAAAAGTATAAAATTACATATAAAACATGGAAGTGTTATAGCATAGTGATAGTTTTGGTCAAATATTTTAAGTAGCATGTAACCTCGCACATGATTTCAAATATATTAAAAGTTATGTTGGGAAAATGTCCTGACTCCTGATTTGCAAATATTGATTTAGAGTAATTGTATGTATGTTTGCACACTATCTTTCTTCTAATTTACATATGTTTTAGAAATCTCATTTTCATGTTGTTACATCTTGATTGCCTGACAACTTTTGTCTTGTCATGTAGGATCTGGATTGGAGTTCAAAGAAAGCGCATGTGTATAATTGTCATGTGGCTCCTGATGGCTCCTTCACTTTCAAGGTTTGATCTTTGAAGTTTAATGAAGTTGACGTAACATAATCTGAAATGGAAACCTGCATCTTGCTGGATGCTTTTAGTTGGTGTTTAGGTTGTTTTTATTATTATGACAATTTGATAGTGTTAGTTTATTGTTGGAAGCTTCATTTTGTCTTTCTGAGTTAGTGGCTATAGGTTTTTTTTTTTTTTCTTTGTTTGTTTTTTCTCTTTTTTCTTCAGCTTTCAACTCCTCCCACTTCCTTTATAATTTGAAATTCAATGTTTTTTTCGTTCTTTGAGTTATTGTATTATGCCATAAGAATGATTTGAATTTGAAGGATTGACCCACTCCATTAGTTTGCAACAGGGGACGCGATTCATATTGCCTTTTCCTGTAGCTATGATTAAGAATGCATAGTTCTGAGTACCATCTTAGAGATCTTGTTTGGTCACAGGAAGTCATGTAAAGGATTTTTATCCATTGAAATATTAATTATCACATTTACCTTCTCCATTCAAATCATGGGTTTACTTCCATGATTGCCGTTTTGTTAATAACTAGACTTGCAATTGCATTGATCATAATCAAATTAAGTGTCAGCTGTAGGCTGCAGTCATAGGTCCTTGATCACTGTGTTCAACATGGTGTAAACATGACATATACAAAATTGTAAAATGCCGATTGCATCACATTTGCATTAATTTGTTTGTTTTGGAAGTAAATATTTGGAAACTTTTGAAATGTGATTATTCATTTTTCCCTTCTTTTTTCTACCAATTCTTCAATTGAAATTGTCAATTTAAACCATTACACCATGCAATGAGTGCTTCATTTAGGTTCTGTTTGATTATGGGGAAAAAGGGTAAAGTAAGGAATATGAAATCTAAAAGTGGAAGTAAAATGGAGAAACTGATTTGATAGAATAGGGGTAATGATTGTAATTATATTGAATTCAAGTAATGATGGGTAAAAAATAGGGTCATTGGAGTAGGTACATTTCGTATAAAAGTGGGATAAATGAGGAAAAATGGATTTTCTCTCTTTTCTTTGGTACCAAACACACTAATCATTTGCAATCTTTTTTTGTTTTGGTAAAAAATCATCTTTTGTGTGTGTGGGTGTCATTGATCACTTAGAACCAGTTCCACATAAACCAAATTTGGAACCAGTTAATATGGGGCCCACCAAGAGGATTTGTCCAAATCCAACCCATCCATGATGTTTATGATTATTCATTAATTAATAATATTTAAAATCATTTTAATTAGAAATCTACATGGACTATATATAAAGTAAGAATTTCAATAGGTTTACATTCACTAAAATATTGATTTACATTCACTACAATATTGATTGAAATTTAGTAGCCTATTTAATTCTTTTATAAAAATAATTATTATATTTTTAATTTAACGTCTTATGAAGCATCATCCAATGCATTGGATTTGACCAAATCCTCTTGTTGGGCCCCATATTAACCAGTTCCACATTTGGTTGATGTGGAACCAGTTCTGTGGAACCAGTTCTAAGTGATCAATGCTCGTATGTATATATCCTTGCACTCTCTCCTTATGTAACAATTTTGTACCAAAACCATAAAGGTAAGATATCAAATTGGGTAATTCATGTGGGTTCCTTGTGTCAACCTTTGCTTTGCCTTTATGACTTTATCCAAAGACTAGTACATAAGTATATTTGTTAGATATATGGTCTATATTGGAGTGCTAATTATAATTGTACTCACAACATATAATTTACTGGAAGGATTAGCATAGCATTGTACCCATTCTTTCATGGTGTACTGACACAGCCCACAATGTTTGCAAACTTGGTTATTATTGTCACCGATTCTATCATTTATAAGATCAAACTTGGAGACGTTGTATTAGTTGCAGAGCTATTGCCATGTTTTACAGTATGGTGAACATCATGATCCCAGACTCCCAGTAACAAGCATGGTTCACTGTTGTTTCAGTTTGAGTGGTATGAGAGTTGTTAGCGGTGCCATGGTGGTTTATTAGACTAAACTTGACACAGTTAATTAAACTTGAATTCTGTTTGCTGCATTTCTGCAGGTTATATTTTTTAAATTTTAGTCTTATCAACGGTGGTCATAATAATTGATGTTTTTTCCTTAATGACCTCTTCAGGGTCCATTTCTTCAAAATAAAAGAATTGCCATGGTCTGCATTGATTTTTTTCTTATTGACCTCTCAGGGCCCATTTCTGCAAGAACAGAGAACTCACCTACAGAGAGTAGTAGGAGATGAAAATGTTTTAAATGTCAGGTTTGAAGAGATGGAAGGAGATAGACAAGCTGCCAAGGTTGATAATCGTAATGCCTTATATCATCGTGTTGCAAAAGATGGTATCCCTGTGGGATTGCGGCGTTATCATTTTTTTGGTAGGTCACTGTTCTCTCTCTCTCTCTCTCTCTCTCTCTCTCTTTTGCGGCATAACTTATAAGCTAATGCATGTTTATTTTTTTTTTTGTTCCACTATAAGATGCAGTTTGTTTTTTGTGCATAAGCTTAGAAGTGTGAATGGAGAGGGGAAAAGAAGAATAATGGTTATTGGCGAGAAGGATTTTGGCATGCATAGTTCTTTCGGCAGACCTTTGGCATGTGAACTTCTTTGGAATTGAGAATGAGTGGTTATTTAAGTGCCATGGGAAAATTTCTAGTTTTGAAGACAAATGTTGGATGAAGGACTTCTTTAAGTTGCTTAAGACTTAGCCCTTAGATAATTCTCACAAGCATTCAGATTGTATGTGTTTCAGAAATGGTTATATTCATTAAATTTTAGTAAATTTTAACTGTTTCTATTAAAGCAGGACCCTGTGAAAACTAATTACTTTACAACTAATTTCAAAGAGTTGCAATTTCTGCTGGAAGAACTAACTTCTTTAACCTACAGTATGCTTCCTGAATCCTAATGCAATGAAGTATTCTAGCTTATGACAATTTATTTTTATATCAATTTTTGAAATACAAACTTGATGCAATACTATGTATTCATTTACTATTGTGAATCAGTTTTCAAAGATGGCGGCAAAGAGGAGAAGAAGAAGCGGCCAACGTTGTCACCCGTGAATTGCTATTTTGTTTGCATGGATTCTAGCGCTGCACTGGATCAGCAAAGCCCCAATATTTTAATGGGTAAATCGATTCAGGAAGTGAGGTGTTTGTTTATGCATGCACATACAGTTTCTAGCATGGCAAAGTACATGGCTAGGTTGGTTAACTCAAATCTGTGTCTCTCACTTCTGGATGATAAATGTGTATGCTGTTTTAAAACATCATTTAAAGTGGAAATGCAGGTTTCAGCTGATTTTGTCCAAGACCATCAAGCTAGAGCTAGATTTTGGCTCTGTGAAAATTGAGCCTATCAATGATATACCTTGCTTGGTATTGGCATCAACCTTTTCTCTTTTTTCTTAATTTTTTGGTTTGTACACTTTCTTGTTTGGAAGTTTGTCTCTCCAATCTTTTCTATAAGCAACAAAATAATTAATTTATTCTTTGAAGGATGAGGTAGGAAACGTTACTTATGTTGAGGATGGTGAACCTTTCATTCACACGGATGGAACTGGTTTTATATCTGAAGACTTGGCCCAGAAATGTCCAGGAAATGTTGTTTGTGGTGTTCCTTATGGGAATCGTGAGGTGTGTTATCTTCCTTTTTGTAATTGTCAGTTTATAATTCACCAATATCAACTAGAGTTTGCTTTTATCAATGAAAAAGTATTTATCAATGGTCTGTGAAAAAGATATTATAGTATTTATTGGAGAACTTTATTGGTAAAATAGAAAAAAATTTAAAAAAAGTATGAAAAATTAAGAATTTTTCAATGAAACATTATGATAAATGAAAAGAAATATAAATTCACATTGAGAGTAAAAATAACTTAAAAAATAATATTTTAATAAAAAATATGAATACATATTAGATTTATATATTAATTGATAAAAGCAGTGCAAATATAATAAAATTAAAAAATAAAATCATACTCAATATCATATGTCAATTCGTGAAAATTACCAAATATAATTTTTATTATTTTTAATTTTAGCTTTTTCCCAACATAGTTTAAATTAAAATAATAACAAAAATTGCAAATTTTCATCATTTATTCATTCCACGCGAACAAGTTCGAGAAATTTAACTAGGCATCAGCATATATATATATATATATCTCAATTTCTCATCAGCATAAATACAAACGATAAAGAATAGAAAATTATACAAATATAAAACTCACCGTGCACATTTATTATCTATTATAAATTAATAACTAACATATTTTATTATTTATTATAAATTAATAATTATTATTGATTAATTACACTAAATTTAGGTCTATATTCAAATTTTTTTGTCATATTTTCTTATTCACCATTCGTCACCAATTTGGACCTAAGAGTTGATTTTTGGTTTTTTTTCCACAAATGGCCTTAATTTCCCTAAAATCCTAATTATCCCAAATTAATAATCTAAACCTATGTTTTATAGTAAATATATCATCTTAAACATGTTTATTTTCATTGTTTACACAAATTTGAGTTTTAATTGGGCAATTTCTCTAGATTGAGTATATTTCCCCAAATCTGGAAAATACATTAAAATCCACAAATTAACAGCATATACAGGTAAGTTTCATCCCATATACTTCAAATCAAGGGATTCCTAAAGAAAAAAAAAAGAAAAAAAGAAAAAACAGATTAAACAAAGTTATCTACCTGCACAACTTGTGTACATAGATTTTAAAAATTATCAATCAATATTTCAAGGCTTTTTTTTTGTTGTTTAATCTTTATTAGGAGCATCAAAATTCACTTCTAAAGTCTTCAGTTCAATTTCAAAGTTCAAACAACAAAAAGAGTTTTTGAGTTGTGACAGAGCTGTCAACTCCTATTTTTAAGGTAAAAGATAATGATGAAGTACTCCTATTTTTAAGGTGAAAGACTGACACATTTTCCAACTTTCATTTTTAAGGCCAATGATAATATCTGACTACTATTTTTAAGGCAAATGGTAATATAATTTGACAAATTGAGATATTATCATTAAAAAAGAAGATTATCACTAAAAAGAAATTTTATCTGTAAAATTACTATAATATCCATAACATCAATAAAAAAGGTGGCAGTGAGAATTGTCGGCTGGGGCTGAAAATGATAATATTGCTGATAATATCGAGGTGGAGAACATTGATCTCAACTTTATTGTAATTAGGAAATAGTTAGTAGAACGTCAGCTTGGAAGTCCAATTGTAATGTAAAGGTTTACTTGATCTGTATTTGTCATGTGATGTTTAGTCCATTAACACATAGAGGTTTAATTCATCTATCTTTATTGTGTGATATCAAGTCCCTTATCATGTATAGTTTTAATTTATCTTTGTTATGTGATATTTACTTAAGCTGTCAGTTGAAGTTATTTTATCTGTCCTTTCATAATTACAAAATCCAACTAGTTTCTGTGATGTTATATATTTTCTGCATGACCAGGGCTTGTTATCCCTAAAAATTTTTTGCTTATTATCCTTAAAATTTTTTTGGGGCATCTTTTCAAGTAGTTTCAAAGCGATAGCAATGTCCACGCTGTTATTACCTGCTAAAATATGATTCATGGTCACGTCACCCATGCATTTACTCATTGGACCATTGCTTGGTAATGTGACAATGGTCCTTAGGCATATTGAATCATTTAACACTTGGATTACTGACTCTCTGTGAGTTCTATTGCTGCGAATATTTTGCACTGACAATGATCTTCTGCATGTTTTTCTCACTAACTTCAGTTGAGTGCATCTCTTCCTTCAGGCAATGCTTGATCAGTTTGACAATGTGGAGAGACCTTCAAAATTAATAGCATATAATTCTTTCAACAGGAAACCAGTATGGATATCATTTCTTCCACCCAAATGGTAGTTCAAATCTCCTTTATAGTCAATTTTTTTTTAACCCTGTCTTTTTGTTCTATATCCTGCAGCCTCTGCTTATCCAGTTCAGGTTGTTCTATGATGGTTGTGCTGTGAAGGGGACACTACTCATCAATAAAAAGGTGAGCATTATTATTTTTTAAATGAAAGGTTTCCATGGATTTGAGGTTGGACTGTAAGAGTGTAAGAATTTATTCAATCATTTTTCAAACTTGCATGACTGGCTGCGGTACTTCTTACATAGCAGCATAAACTTTCTTGGCAAATTTGTTAGTGGACTTTAGATCATAATTTCCTTGGTCACAATTCAGACTTTAAATTCATAAGTTTCAGTTCCAAAACTGATTGATTTTCTTGACTGAAAACCTTTTGTTCCAAAGCTGATTGATTTTCTCGATTAACTTAGGAAGGTTAGGATAGCTGATTTGATTCATTAAGTTCATAATTCTAAATTACTTGCATTTGTAAACTAGTAGTACATCTTTAAATTTGGATAAGATAAAACAAAATTATATAGTATAAAACAGATGAAAATTGGGATACATTTATAGAAATTGAAATATAATATATTAGACTAGAGTTTCTTGAATTTTTGAATTAATTTCAGTGCTTCACACATAGTAAGCAGGTTTCTTAAACAAAACATAGTAGGGGGATTTCAGGAAAAAATTCTATTGTTGGCATTCCATCTGAACCTCTTTCCCCTGGTGTGTTCTATTGTTGGCATCCCATTTCAACTTGGAAATTTTATTGATTCCTTGATTGGACTAGTCTTGGATGAGCAAAAACCATCTCGCAGAGAGAGCAAGTTAAGCAAAGTCCAAGTACTTAAAAATTGTGTATGGCGTATGGCAACTGTGCGACTCTATTATGTTGGAGCAAACAATTTGTGTAAAGAAAGAGACAGGAAAAACAAAGTATAGTTGGGTATTACTCATTTGGTTTGTCAGTACACAGAATTGTAGGCAGCCTAATTGGTATATTGACTTGCTTGCATTGGTTAAGTCCAACTGTGAGAAGCCTTTGCAAGTGCTAACTATCATAATAATAATGACATTGGAAGGGTTTCTTTTTTCAAGGCAATATAGAAATAGCATGTAGGAAATATATTGTATCATTCTTTAACTAACACTCATTAACAAAGATTTTTCCATTTTAATTGATGTGATTGTAATGATGCAAAACTTAAACTTTATTAGAAAGTCTTAAGATTTTAATTTGTTTTCATTAACCTTAATACTTGTATGGAAAGGCTAACTCTATTTGGACTGGACTAAGTAAGATTCATGAATAGCAACAGACATACTATTTTTTATGGCAATGTTTATTTACTTGAGTTTGAGGCTTAGCATATCTCATTTTGACTGATTTTGTTCTAAAGTTCCCCTGTAAGCTTTGGGCTTTCTTGATGTAGAATGAAGAACTTTATACCAAATTGATGTAGAACAGGAGATTTGATAGAATGAAACAGAGAATCTTTGGGAGGAGGAGGAAGACCTTCTCAACAATGGAAAAGAAGATAATAAGTTAGAAGAAAAGAAATAAAAGGGTAGAAATTGAGAATGATCTATATGGGAATCATTGTATACAACGGATAATCATTGTATATATGATCAATGTGGTCACCACCTTGGCCGCATCACATCACCAACTTCTTTCAAGAGTTTTTTGTTTTTTGTTTTTTGTTTTACTCCTATTTGCTTATTATTTGATTAGTCTCTAGCTGCCTCAACTACTTATGGTGGGCAGTTGCAGACAGTCTTAGTTTTCGATGTGCTGGTTGAAAATAATTGGTAACTGGTTTGGCATGAATTTTACTTTGTACATGGTGCTTACTAGTTGTACATTTCTTAATGCTTAAACCCATTTTAGTTGAATTCTATTGCATGTATTTATGAAGCTAATTTATTTCCTTTTAGATGTAAAAATTGTATACCATAGATTCTTTTATGGAAAATAATTTTGCATAATTTGCTTAGCCATTGCTTGTATCTGTGTCTTTCGTAGCATTTTACCCACTTCCGTTATTTGCAGCTTCCTCCAAACACTATTCAAATAAGGCCTTCCATGATAAAAGTAGAGACTGATCCAAGGCTTCTGAATGTCCAATCCGTCAATTCATTTGAGATTGTTTCAACAAGGTACTTGTCTACTGTGAAGTTTGAAGAGTCAAAAGTTGTTTCAACTATTATGTATCTAGTTCAACAAGGTACTTGTTTACCGTGAAGTTTGAAACCTGTGAGGATAAGTTGTTTCAACTAGTATTTATCAAGCACCATTGTCATATGTTATGTATAAAATGGTAGGGTTTCGGTATAAGGACATATGCACTGTTAACTTGGTGAATAACTGGGTAGTGTGACTCTTATGAGAACACATCTTTTTCTTTTTATCATTCAACCTTTTTATAAATATTTTTGCTAAAGAGTGCAAGATGATTTGTCGGCTTCTTAATCTATAGAGGATTAAAGGAGGACATTTCTAAGGAATTCTATTTTTCTTGTGTTTGCCCTAAAGGCACATTGAGGCTGATTGTAATTTAAGAAGGTTAGGAGGTTTTACATGTCACCTTACTTATGTAATTTAGGTTCATTTTGTGAAATTTGAAAACTATGTGTGCTTTAAAGTGCATTTGGTAGAGCTTGTTGTCGTGCTTGGTTGACTTGCAGTCTAAAGAATTGTCCTGAGCAGCTTATTTTCCTTTTCAGCAATCGGCCAAGGAAAACATACCTACATAAGCAGTTAATTATGCTACTTAGTTATGGAGGCGTCCCGAAAGAATACTTTATGTATCTTCTAATGAATGACTTGAACGATACTCAGAATGTAAGCTGTAATAAGCGCATTGCATTTAGAGGTATGCTTTTAACATTAATGTGTTGAAATTTAATTTTGAGAGTACATTCACCCATCATGGAATGTCTTTTTTGGAGCTCATTAAATTCTTCTCCAGTTTATTGATGTCATTAGCATTTTTCATGTTGCTAACTCTAATGTAGTTTTTCAATTTTGAGTATACATTTACCCATCATGAAACGCTTTTTTGGAGCTCATTAAATTCTTCTCCAATTACATCAGCATTTTTCATCTTGATAGCTCTAATGGAATTTTTCGATTTTGAGTGGACATTCACCATTCATGAAACGTTTTTTTTTTTTGGAGCTCATTAAATTCTTTTCCAGTTATTGACATCATCGGCATTTTTAATCTTGCTAACTGTAATGTAGTTTTTCAATTCTGACTGTACATTCACCCATCATGAAATGTCATTTTCGGAGCTCATTAAATTCTTCTCTGGTTATTGACGTCATCGGCATTTTTCATCTTACTAACTTTAATGTAGACATAGTTTTTCAATTTTGAGAGTCCAATCACCCATCATGAAACGTCTTTTTTGGAGCTCATGAAATTCTTTTCCAGTTATTGATGCCATTGGCATTTTTCATCTTGCTAACACTAATGTAGTTTCATTTCATTTTCAACAGTTATTTAACTCTAATGTAGTTTCATTATCTTAATCTAGTATTCGTATGCTAGGAAATTCCACTAATTTATAGTTCTTAAATTGTAGCTGCACTGAATTATGGAGAGATGGATGATTTTCTTGTTTCAAGAATGATTCTATGTGGTATTCCTCTTGATGAACCATATTTGGAAGCTTGCTTGTCAAGATTGTTGAGAGAAGAGTTAAAACGTCTGAAGAGTGGAAGGCTTTACGCTAGTGACTGCTGCTACTTGATGGGGACTGCTGATCCAACTGGAATGCTAAAAGCTAATGAAGTTTGTGTCATTCTGTATGCAATTATCGCTTATATTTCTTTCATGGTTTTGCGTTTATAGCCTCGTGACAATTCATGCTATCTTGATCTAATTAACTTGTTTATTTATCAATTATATATAGGGACAATGGCCAGATTTCGGGGGATATATTGATATATAAAGTTCCTGGATTGCATTTCGGTGATATTCATGTAGTAAAAGCCACTTACATCAAAGATTTGGATGATTTTGTTGGCAATGCTAAATATGGTATTTTCTTTCCAACAAAAGGCCCACGATCATTGGCTGATGAGATGGCCAACAGTGATTTTGATGGGGACATGTATTGGGTGTCGAGGAATCAACAGGTTTGACAACAATTCAATTTTAGTTCTTTAAATAAGCTATTCTAGGGTATGATTTACCAAATATTATTGGTTCTTTTAATTGATTTCTTGTGTCAAATAATTGTTGGTCTTGAATTTGTTATTTCATAAGCATGTAGATGAGGACATTATTATGTCTCTTCGTATTGTTTTATAGTGTTAAAATGCTTAATTATTCTATTATTAAGCTCCTTACTTGGATATACTTAAAGGATTTTCATAAAGTTTGTATGAATCTCAATATCTCATTATTTAAGGCCGAAAATGTGGGGTAGATCTCATGGAAACATAGCAACAAGGAAAAAAATTTACACGCTATATTTTTCCAGCATTGAATGGTTTAATGGATGTTTTTTTTTTCTTTGGTCTCATCTGATGATTTAGCTTTAATTTTAACATTCATCATATCAGCTACTGGACTTTTTCAAAGCAAGTCAACCCTGGCAAAGGGTTACTTCCAAAAGCAAAACACAGCAACGAAGGCCATCAGAATTGTCTACCGCGGATCTGGAACATGATCTGTTCCAACAATATTTGGCAAATAGGTTTGAATGCAGGTATAGGCCATGGCCATGCAATATTTTTTATTTTATTAGCTCATCATTGTCTGTTGTCTTCTTCTTGTTATTGTTTTGCTTGTTATTGTTCTTCTTTCTCTTATTCTTGTTCTTGTTGTTGTTCTTTTTCTTCTTATTCTTCTAGACTATCATCATCTTTTTCTGCTGCTTCTCTCTTCTTCTTCTCCTCCCATCTTTGCCATTTTCTCACCCCTTAATCGCATCTAATGAGTTCCTGCTTATAGAACTCAATTTCCTAGAATAGCATTTTTCATTTCACAATATGCGTTCTTCCCTAGATTATGGGATAGACAAAACTGCGTGAACGCAAGTCTCTACGAAGCCTTTGATTGGAAAATAGGAAATGATAATATATATATATATAATATGTAAGGTTGTTATGAAAAGTATATGTCAAATCAAGCCTTGGAACATGAAGTTTTCTAAGCAAATCCATTCCACCCCATGTAGCTGAGTAAGCCCTGAGGCTTTGTTTGGATGCATTAATTACCCAATGCAATTGAATTACCAATACACACTTCTTTACATGCTTTTTGAGACTGATTGACATTTTAGCTGCTATAACAACTCTATTTTTTTCATCATTACCTATATTTTCAATTATTTCTCCTTATTTTTTCATTAAAAACTCTATATTGCTAATGTCATCCCTATTCCACTTTTTTAATACTCTCTCCTTCCTAATACACTCTTTCCAAACGAAGCCTAAGTACATTATTCTTGTTGTTAGTGTATGATCTCTGATCCTTGTTCTTGGAATCTCTTATCTTCTTCCAGTTATTGTACGTCCACAGCAGCAGATAGCTGGATGTCTTTTATGGATAGGCTGTTGACATTAGAAGACAAATGTGTTCAGGAAAAGAAGTGCTTGCATGAAAAGATAATTAAGCTTGTCAATATATTTTACGATGCATTGGATGCTCCCAAAACTGGAGCCAAGGTTAGTTAAATTCTAGTTGCTATGTTTCCAAGCAGTTATTTGTGACAATGAGAATATATTTGCAATTCTGATATAGATTGCTTGCGCACTGTTGATTAACTTCATGTCATTATTGTGCAATCATTTTTTTCTTCAATATTATTGTTGCAAAAGTTAATGTGATACAACTCAGGACCTTGTCCAACTTTTGCTGCCATCATTGCTGTAAGAACTGGATTCTATTAGCCAGTTTGACTAGTTCTATTAGGAATTGATCCTTGTTTCATCCCGTTTGAAGGAAAAAAGAGCTTTTATATATAAAAAAATCAATGGAATTGATTAAATTTACAGCTGAAATGGTTTTAATAAATTTCTAAAAATTGCATTTATAAATTGTTGATTCTGGTCTGTTTTCGAAGCTTATGATTTGCATAATTCGTGCTATGGTTCAAATCATGTTAAAGTCACTTTTGCATGTTAAGTTTTCTTATATTATTTTTTACTTATTAAATAATTGAGATGGTTCAATTGGTTTGAATTGAATTGGTTGGAAGACTTGCTCGACTATTGGCCTGGTCCTGATAATGTTTTCTACCATGTTAAAGAGATCAAACTGCTTAAATCGATAAATAGGCAATGGATGATATCAAGTTTAGCATCTCAATATTGATATCATTAACACAATTTCCTATAGTCATTGATTGGAAGATAAAACTTATTTGTTATTATAGTTGCTGTTGGAATTGTTGTTAATTCTTTCTTTCTAGCTCAATTTTAAAACAGGTTGAGGTTCCCAAGGAGTTGAAGGCAGAAAAGCTTCCACACTTCTTGGAAAGGGGCTACTCCTTTCACTCAACTTCCATCTTAGGAATGATTTATGACACGGTGGATTCATTTAAAGAAGAACATGAGCCATCAGGAGGTCAATATTTGTTCATTCTTGACAGCAGAGCACACTTTGTGCTGTTTCTGTTTGTGGATTCTCATCACCATTTTTGTCATTTTTATGACATGCAGAAAAAAAGTGGGAACTTCCTTGCTTCAGTGGAGAAATTCCAGAGTCTTGCTCAATGAAGTGGAAGGTATATTATGACGAGTACCGGCAGGAGATGACATGTGCCAAAGGTTTGGGTGTTGCATCCAAAAACTCAGCAGCAAACACGGTCATACAAAAATACAAGCAGGTATTTTAAAATGCAATTTGCTGCAATGGTGGCGATTACAGAACCTTTACTTGATGTTGATCCTTATTACAGTAATGTTTACTCTTCAATGTTTATTTTTTTTAATTTCTGGCTTCATTACTACCTCTGTTTTTTAGGCATGAGGAAAAGCTGTAGGTAATTTATGGAAACACTAATTCTAAATAATAATGCTTTCTGAGAAGATCTTTGATGAAAGCTCCTTACAAGAGAAGAGCCTGCAAAAGTTGTTTTATAAAGTATATTACTAATTTATTTTAGGCAACTTAGTTTTAGGTAAATAAAAAGTTGTTTCATTTTCTGGTTTTCTAGGAAGTTGCATCTTCATGCTTCCTAAAACGTTGAGGGAAAAAAAGGAGAAAATATCAGAAAAGAATTGCTTCATTTTTATGCTCCCTGAAAACTCACTAATGCTAAATGCAGGCTTGGCAGTGGACTGGGCATGGAAAAATAAGATTCTTAAACTATATTATTTATACAGTGTTGACAGTTGTGAAATGGAAATGGGATTGTCTTATTTGTGTATCGGTGGCATTGCAGATATTATATGAGGCTCCAGAGTTTGAAGAAAGCACGAAGAACACAGAAGATATTTTTAATGAAGCTCTTGCCATCTATAAAGTCACTTATGCTTATGCAAAGGCCCAGGGAGAGGTTCAGAGATGCGGGTTTGCATGGAAGGTTGCAGGACATGCTCTTTGTAAGTTGTATGCAATGAGACAGAATGAAATATCGGTCGTCTGTCTACCTTCTGTGTTGCGGGAGTTATTAAGCTGATCTTAATTTGTAAATTGGTGGATGAGGAGACTAGTATACTAGAAAGTATGATA
>JAYJMB010005853.1:0-11570 GCA_036873735.1 Pouteria campechiana
AGAGAGAGAGAGAGAGAGAGAGAGAGAGAGAGAGAGAGAGAGAGAGAGAGAGAGAGAGAGAGAGAGAGAGACCCATTCCCACCACTGTGTTCGTCGGAAACAGGGAGAGGCATCATTGCTACCATCGCCGAAGAAGAAAGGGGAAAAAGAGAAAACAACAAATCACACCCCTAGGAGTTTGTCTTTCACATAAGTAAGTCTATTTCAACTTTCCATTTTCTGCTACCTTAAATTTCAACAATTTTAGGGAAAGAAATTTTAGGGATTTGGGTTGGAGCTTCTAACTTTTTCTTTTTGGGATTTGGGTTGGAGCTTTTAACTTATGGGATGAAAGTCCCAAATCATGAAAAGGGATGCTACCTACCTTAATGTGGGCCGCCCATATGAACAACGAAGTAAAGTGATGTCTTGTATCTTGATGTATGGCTGGCCACGTGATAGAGAAGAAAGGGAAAGCCAGAAACACTAGTTTCCCAAATCATCAACTTAATGAATAAAGTGTGATAAACCCTAGCTAGATAATTTAAAGAAAGTCTAACTGATTTAGGGCTGGTTGTGTAAATATCTTATGAAGAGAGCATTTCCCATGAGAACTTGATGGGAAATAAACTTAATTTGATTAAAATATTCTCCTAAAACGTGTATGTTGATATGCCTGGTAGAACAAGAAAGGAAGGAAAAGCGGTTCCAGTAAAAGGGATCGTTGGAAAATACAACAGTTTTCATACAGGAAAATAGTAAGAAACTATAAGTAAACTCCTACCTAAACTATTGCAAAAAGCATTCTTTTATGCAAATTGTATTTTTTCTTATATATGATATCTCCATCATTTTGATTGTGAAAGGTTCTTATTCAATGTGGCGTTGGTTATTTTAATTGGAATATCATTTATGCATGTCCCTTGAGAAACTTTGTGAAATCAAATGTATTGAATTATTTATCATGTTTGGATAATTTCCATAGAATGAATAACTGCATGATTTGGACTTACTATAAACAGTGAGTAGTTAAACTAGGTCAGTGCTGGTGTGATCACTGAGCCTGGGACTACATGAGAAATTGAGCATGTGGCACGACTACATGAAAGATAGATTATATATGACAATGCCCAATTAGAGTTATACATCCGTAAATGCATAAGGCACACATGAATTCATTATGCATTTAACACCATGGATGTGAATGTATTAAAAATGACTATATGGTGTTGAATCTTGGACCAAAAGATTTTAAATGAATTTAGAAAATAAAAACTTGTTTACTTACTGAGTTGTAAAGCTCATGCCCATTTTGTTTTAGTGCTTAAGCAGGAAGAAGAACTCCACAGGATACCAAAGAACCAAAAAGAGAAAGGGGAGTCGAGTTTAGGAAAATAATGAAACCACGGTAGTGTCGAATTGTAATAACGTAAATCAATTAAACTTTTGTATAGAATGTAAATGCTTGTAATTAGATCATGATACATGGATGATTGTAATAACTTTGTACATTCTTTTGAGTTATGTAATTTTGCTTCTTAGCTTCCAATGAAGTAGACGTGAAAGTGAACAAGTATATAGGTCACCCTAGTGGATTACCATATGTTCTAATTATAGGGAAACTCTGCCGAAATTTAGACATGATAAGTAGGTGGCCAAATTTTGATTCCAGTAAGGTTCTTGTCATTACTTATGTAGCTGGTAAATGATTAAAGAAGGAATGAAATTGGGGCGTCACAGAAGAGGACACTGATTTGGGGGAAATTTCTGAATTTCCACCAAAATTTCAAAATTTTCTCTTGATGGGGGAATTTTCTGCATTTCTATGGCGAAAACATTTTACCAAGGGCTGAAAACGAAATTTTCGGCAAAATTTTGACCGAAAATTTTGAAATTGGGAACATTGGATAAAATAGAATTCTTATGTAGAATGCTACTGAAGGAAAGATTTAACTTACACAATTATGGAATAATTAAAATTAGTTACATAAAATAATTCCAACAATAAAAACATCATTCTTTTATACACCTAAAATATTCACGCGTGTATTTACAACTCTAACTATACATGACTTTCACTTAGTATTGCTAGATTGAACAGCAATATGTATATCGCATCAATGTATATTGCTGGATTGAAGAAAACGAATCCTTTGGATCAAAACTGAAGCAAGATTGAGCTGCAAATGGGTGAAAAAAATCCCAAAAATGACTGCTATGGATGTTGTGAACGCTGTTCTTCCCAAGAACAGCAAGTAGCGGTTGATTTTGGGCTCCGATTTTAGCTGCAATCCACTCGAAGATGGATTTCGACCCCTCCAAACTCGATTTCGAAGCAAGGGGGTAGGATTTGAAGGCTTAAAATCAGAAAATGCTGTGTGAAGGACGCCATTGACGATATAGAGGTAGAATACTCCTCTCTCCATTGATTCTAAGCTCCTAAAATAGTGTAAATCCATTTGAAAATGAGTTTCAAAAACTCCATTGTTTTTTTTGAAAAGAAAAAATCGATTTGGGCAGGGAAATAGTTGGAGTGGACATTGATCATCTTGCTATGGATTTCCGAATCCCCACTCTTAGCCTCAAATGTAGTTTTTTTTGTAGAAAATGATGAAAAGGGGGTTTTGAAAATGGGTTTTGGGGAGGTAGGGGTGGGTTTCAAAGGATAGAAGATATGTTTCTTTCGAAGTTAGGACTTTTCTATATGCATTCCAAATTCTCTCAAAATTTTAGGCGAGAAATTCTTGTTCTAGTGAAATTTCCCCCAGTCTCGAAATTTTCTCTTAAACTACATTTTCCCCCTTTCCCTAGCAAGAACATTTTGCTGGGGTCTTGAAAAGAAAATTTCGGTGATATTTCGTCCGAAAATTTTGAAATTGCAAGCATTTGACAATACTACTTTTTCCTCATTATTACTTATACTTTTAATCATTATTTGTATCTCTTCATCTAAAAAGTTTATATATATGTTTCATCTTTATTCACGTTATTACTAAGCAATACCCCTATACTATTATATTTTTTTTCTTTCTTTTCCTCCATTTTTCTCCCTGTATTGTTTCCTCTTCTTTTCCACACCTCTTCCCAATTCTCAAATGGAGCATTTCTTTAAAATGGATTTTACTAGACAAAGAAAGCAGTAATTATTTTTCTAGAATTTTTTATTTATGTAAACTAATTTTATTGCCATGTTTTCATTGTTTGTGATGGTGTTATAATTTTGGCATTATTCTAATCAAATGCTAGAAAAATGCGTGTTTCAAAATAAAAGTTTTTGAAACTTTTATTACATGGTGTATCCATATTTTTATGCTGGCACTATGTCAATCCATAACGGCATATTGTGGAAAATTTTTTCAAAGCCAAGAAACCATGAAAATATCAAGAAAAGTGCAAAAGATAATTTTCATATAAATGCATCATTCTTTTATATACCTTTACCATGAATACATGGTATTATTTTTTGATTGAAATGACACTCAACTTTCAGTAGCAATATTGACTTTTTTGATAGATCTCAATGTCATATGCTTTGTGCTATACAAGATTTTTAGCATATTTGGAAATCACTAAAGAATGACTTTAATGATCAAAGCATTGAAAGAAAAATAAGAATTTAAGCGCTTTTTGATTGACTGAAAAATGGTCATCGATTTTTTTATCCCTCGATTATGCCTTAAATAATTCGTTTTGATTCCTTAAAATTGCTTCATAATGGGAAATAAGATTTAAAAATAATCTGTCAAGCCTGGGAAATGTCTACAAGTTAGAGGAATAAATAACTTTAAAATAATTGGTTGACTAGTGCTCTTTTAGGCCTGATGCACAGCCCTGCATCTGCACTGATATACACTGATACAGATGAATTGCCACATGATGCATGCTGGCTAATTTTTAAAACAATGTGGAAACGCCCCCTTATCCAGTACTGGCATCAACAGATATGTATATAGACAGTAATATCAGCCAATACAATACAGATGCTTAAAACCATGGTGAATATACAAATATCCCTGCTTCAGTATTCTTTTCAGCCTCTCATGTCTTCAGGAAAATCTGCCTTTTTGCCACCATTTTCACATAAGTTTTGGTTATCAGGATTATATCTTTTATGTAGTTAACCTTGTTTCTATTTTTATTTGTTATTCAAGGTTAAAGAATCTGTAGAACAATCATATAGTTTTTACTCTGGAGATAATGGAAGTGGTCAAGATCCTCAGGCATGTGTTCTTCCTACTTAGTATTTTTTATGTAACATCTGTATTTTGAATTATCTGCGTTATGTTGATCAAAGTGAACAGCAGGTAAAATGTAATACTATTTTTTTACTTGTTGAAGGCCTCGGGAGCATATATCTTTCGTCCAAATGGTACATTTCCAATAAAGTCTCAAGAACAGGTAACAATACCTTCTAAAGTGGGTTATTGTTTGGATGTCAAATGAGGGTTAAAAATTGCTTTCATGTATAACATACAGCCACTAGTGAAATTGGTCTGCACAGTCGTATCAATCCTTATTGGTCATTTTCCACTTAAACTCATGGATGAAACCAGTCCATATCAAGTAACCCATAACATTTCAATTAGGCTGAGATGTGGATGGATTTGCAACTAAGCATGGGAAGAAAAAATATTTGATGGTTCAAATTCTTATTCCAACCACGTTTCCTGACTGATCCACTTATCCGCATTTCCACACTTGTACACAATGTTTGCTTGAGAGACAATCATGATTTGGTGTTTCACTAAGTGCTACCTAGCTATTGATATAATTTATTCTTACTGACAATGATTTGTTGATTGCTGAACAACTGCCAGTCTGCATTTACGATTTGTCTTATAATGTGAAGAATGCTTATTTGCAGGTGCCATTGACTGTTTTCCGGGGACCATTATTGGATGAAGTACATCAAAGAATCAACCCATGGATATATCAGGTGCTGGCCTGTGCTACAAGAACCTTTAAATGGTCACATGCATTAATCTTATTCACACCCACTTCTTGTTCCATGAGAACATGCCAGTCCATTATGCTTTGTATCATTCTGTCAACAAATGAACTCAATTATGCAATTCTCCAATAATCTTCTGAAAATCAATGTTACAAAAGAACTCAAAAAGTACATTAAAGTTTCACGTTGTTTACGCTCAGCAGTGATAATTCTATAATGCAACTATTAAAAATTAGAGTCTTAGGTTGAAGTCTTCCTCATTTAGGAGCACGACTACTTCTAATCATTACGCTATCCTCATGGGCCTGGTTGTTTTTATATCTCTGGAAACATTTTCTCAGAAGCTTAAAACTCATGTAATCAGGATCCCTAACTTAGTGATCTTTTCACAGCTTTACATTCCACAAAACCCAGGAATCTTTCACAAAATTCCACTAATTAGTTCAACTTGTAAAAATGCATCTGCCTGTGTGTGTCATCTAGGTTTAAACCCTGGTTGCGTTACTGCCTACTCTCCAGAAAATTAAACATCTGGAATCCAATAGGCCTTGCTTGCAAGATTTCCACTAACCTCTGTGGTCGGATCCACCTTGACTTTGGATGCTTGCTTTCTCTGCCCATGGGAGCCATGCAGATTTTGCCGCCATAGCAGTTTTGGGAGGGACAATATGAAGAGCTTAAAAATTGTGGAGTTAATATTAAATTATGCCTCACATGCACCTATATCAACAAAAAATTGCTCTCATTTATAATGTCATGTGACAGTTAAAATGAAAACTATTAACTGGTCTCACCTCAACCAACAAGGGTCCACAAATAAAAGGTGATGGTTGTTCCACATTCTGACTTTGAGACTGTGACTTGGTGAAAGTTGGTCCCTCAAATTAATTGGAGTAGTATCAGGCCTTTTTCCCCATTTGTATTGTGAGTCACAGTTCAGATGGTATAATAGTCTGCCATGGTAACATGTATGTCCTCAATGACTTCCTTTTCATGACCTTAGTTTTCCCTTGCTCTTTTTGATAGAAATTGTTGAATAAAGATTCCAATTAACTTTTGTTCTTTAGTTCATTGTAATTGAGGTGAGACAAGGGCTATCAGGATGCATCTCTGCCATGCAAATACTTTGGAACTTGTGAATGAGTTAGACCATTGCACAGGATCTCTGTTAGAGTTATTCCCCTAATTAAATAGATTCTTTCTCAAGACTAATAATTATTTTGGTCTTAAATGTTTTTGCTATTACTTCAGTGTTTTCTTCCTGTTTCCTTTTAACCAATTCTACATGCAGATAACCAGGGTATACAAGGAAAAGGAGCATGCTGAATTTGAGTTCACTGTAAGCATATGTTACTGGTAGCTACACTGTATTTACTTGTGACATTGCGGTTGGATCATGAATTGTACTCTTCTAAAAAGTGCCAACTGGGCATGCGCCTGTGATATTTAGGCTGTTTTGTGCCATGATTTACAAGCAGTTCCTGGATCACACACATTTGCACTAGCACATGAAGAAAGTAGCATTTGGAATTCTAATCTTTCAATCACAGACCAAGATTTACTGATGAAAAGTGAAATTTTCTGATTTATGCTGCTGGTAATTTTTGTTATTGTGCTGATTAGTTCTTTTCTCAAATGATTTTAATGATACTTTATAATATTCTCAATTGTTAGGTTGGTCCTATACCCATTGATGATGGAATTGGAAAAGAAGTTGCAACTCAAATTACAACAACAATGATGACAAACAAAACATTCTTCACTGATTCTAATGGACGTGATTTTATTAAAAGGGTATGCTTCATAGATTACACTGCATTTCCTTCATTTCACAAGGAAGAGCGAATGATATGCTAGCAAGATGCGGAAATTTTGATGTTCAAGGCATTTTTGTTCTGCCGTTTTTAGTTAGTATAATTTGTCTAAAATCTTATATGATCTGCAGATTCGAGATTATAGGTCTGACTGGGATTATCAAGTGAACCAACCTGTTGCAGGAAATTACTATCCAGTGAGTTTCCTTCATCATGGAGTCTTCTATTTTTAGCCTTCAAAGAAAATCCACATTTGTCTATGGTAAATAATTAATCCTTTTTTAGGGAGTCCCAAACAAAAGATCTTAAATAGGAGACTTGTTATGCAATATAATCTACTGATATAGTGCACTTCAATTTGAAACCACTGATTTGCCGGATCACCTTGTGAAGGGGCTATCCATGTAGGATGTTGTAAGACTTTGATTTTGGCCATCATATCCATAGATCTTGGTTGCATTTCTTTAGAACATCTTTTAGCTGTGATGATATTTAAAAAAATAAAATAAAAGACTTTACAAGTCCAGCTATTTCAGCCTTGCTATGCTTAAGTGTTTTCTTTTGATTTGCTACAAGGATTTAAATAAAATTAGATAGGAAGATTACAGGTTTTTAGTTTCCTTAGGACTGTGATAAGGATATAAGCTCCATAAGATGAGTATACAACTTCCAGATCCCTCATGAAAGAAAGGAAACCACAGCTCAAGGCAAACTTTCTCATAATGAATAGTGGGGAGGAATCCCTTTCATTGACCATTTCCGCTGGATTTTGATTTAACATTTTTGGTATGCTTTCTTGTTTTTCCAAAGACAATTCAATTAGAACCATGGTGGCTGATGGAATAGAAAGGTGTTGTTTTGTTGCTTTGTTTGTTTAATTACCTCCAGGTCTTGGCTCTCTGCCTTACTTCTAACTTGTTTCTCTCTTGCCACAAGGGCTGACATACCTGCTTTTGATTCATAATAATTTTCAGCACAATATGAGAAAACATGTGAAACCTTTAGAGGATGACTAACAGAAGCTGTTCTTTCTCTCAGATCAGTCTTGGAATTTACATGGAAGATAACAAGACAGAATTCTCATTATTGGTAGACCGATCAGTGGGCGGATCTAGCTTAGTTGATGGTCAAATAGAGATAATGTTACACAGGTCTTTTCTTGACTAATCTTGATTAAGTTTTTGCATTGTGACTAAATGCACAAACCAGTATAAGCCAATCCCTGATTTTGCCAAATGCAAATACCAATCAGCATGCATGTGATACCTATTCTTTCCATTAGGTGCAAATTACAGGTTCCTTAGAAGGGACAAAGTCTGAAACTGCACAGACTGCTGATTAAAATTATTAAATTTTTACCTGTCTGCTTTGCCTGTGTTGCTACCCAGTTGACATTGGGACACACCTGGCTGTTGACCTGGAGTATGTAACATACTGAGACCCACTGGGGGGAAAAATTGGTATTTCTTCACAGGCGCCAACTTATATTGTCATTTACAGGGAATGGGTTTTCTATGCATTGAACAGCAAGACTTCACTTCTTGAGATGTTTCTATTTGTTAAGTGAAACAGAATGGTCTCCTTGTCATACATGAAATTGTCTAAGATTTTCCCTTTTGCCATGCAGAAGGTTGCTACATGATGATTCTAGAGGAGTTGGAGAGGCACTAAATGAAACAGTTTGTGTCCTTGACAAGTGTGAAGGACTAACTGTAAGTACATGTTACTTTTGTTTCAGAGTCTGAACATGAGATCTTTACCCATTATTCTCATGACCAAAGGGTTTGATTTAGTCACATTCTCTTGTGCCATTTTGAACAAGTTAACGTGCGAAAGAAAGAGGTCTGAAAATCTTTCTGAATCCACTTCAACAGCTTGTAAAATAAACCTGTCATACTGAAAGGAATCCTGCAAAACGACCAAGTTTTTCTACCCGCCAGAGTGGATTCCCCTAGTTTGCAGTTCATCTCTATGGAGCCTCTGGTGTCTACATTAGTTGCATATGGATATTGCATCTTGCTAACTCTAGTACATTGATCATTTTATTCTTGTTCATTTGAGGAGTCTGACTTAAAGGTTGGGCATCAAACATGATTGCAATCCAGATATTTACCTTTATCACTGTATTTATGAGCTTCATATAAAGAAGTTCATTCTTGTCTCCACCCACATTGGTTCCAGTGAGTGCCATGTGGTCATCTAACTGTTTCTCCTAAGGGAATAGTATAGGAGTTCCGGAGCATCAGCCAATTCTCTGTTTTTGGTCCTACCTGGGTTTAGTGAGAGCTCAGTCAGATATAATGGGATGGATAGGTAGATATCTTGTGTCTTCCATCTTCAGTTTCTGTAATGACTTAGATAACAAAGAGGAAGAATAGTTCACTAGGCTGAGGAAAATGCTTTCATCAAATATATCAATTTTTTTTGTTACTACAATGGTTGTACTCATGCTGAAGGAATCAAATAATTCATTACCATGAACAAAAATGGCACAACTTGTCAACATGGAAGAACAGAAACATCCCAGGCATACTCTGGAAATATGTTAATGTTATTTCCTTCCTTAACATGTGGACATTCCAGGGAATTTTGATTTTGACAGCTTCTCTATGTTTTGACAGATTCAAGGAAAGTTTTATTTTAGAATTGATCCTGTGGATGATGGTGCTAAGTGGCGCAGGACAGCTGGACAAGAGATATATTCTCCACTTCTTCTAGCATTTACACAACAGGTGAAAGGCATCTTCATTAACTTTTTTCAATTTTAAACATCTTTGAAATATCTATGTGTGGAGATATGTTGGAAGAAGATGATTTCTACATGTTCCCTTAATATTGGTCACTGCATGAATTCCATTTATAATTCCTATCTTGTAGGATGAGCATAATTGGACAAGTTCTCATTTTTCTGCTTTCTCGGCAATGGACCCGTCGTACAGCTTACCTGACAATGTTGCAATGATCACGCTCCAGGTATTTGGACTTTCATTGTGTAAGAAACTTACTTTCTGGGGCCATAATATTCAAAGTTGTCACCAGCTATACAAATACTATTACATCATTCCAACATTTCACAAAGTAATCGTCCTGTTTATATGTGATTGAATATGGACCATGTGGTCCTAACGCTTTATTTTTACTTTGACTTTCTTAAGGATTTTGGGTGCATGGCAATGCAGAGTGGGGCTATGGTGTCAACCTGTAGAATAACTGAATCTGGGTCCCTGCACTCATATGGACTGAAAACTTTTCTGATCATTCTTTCATTGGGAGCTTTCTGTAATCGAGTTCCTAACATGAGGGGAAAATTAAGATTGACGCTGGACATGGTGCATTCTATGAAAGAACTTTGGGTATTTAATATGAATGGCTGTGTATATTCTGAGGTACCTATCATGAGTCATTGTTATCAGAATACATTTCTATATGAATTTTCATACCACTGAGTAATGGAAAAGTAAAGTCTAAAGACATGAGACTATACTCTTATAATAACACCCAACGAACACCAGAAATACAACCCAGAATGACTATTCCTCTGATTTAAAGCAAAATCAACAATTATCAAGAATGCCATTCTTGATCTTTAGGTGACAGTTTCTTCTTGGCAACATAGTGCTAGCACCCTAACATAGGTTTCTTTCATCAAAAGATTTGAATATGGGAGTTTGCATGATGAGAAATTTGTCAATGATGCCATAAGCATGCCTGCGCACTCTCTGTATGCTCCCATTTTGGATCCTCACTTGTGTAGCTGATTTGCTTGAATATCATTTCCTTGTACATTTTGGTCAAATTCAAGAAATTTAGAGCTGAAAAAGCTGAACTAAAAAGCACACTTTACTGGTTCTCAAATGTGAGAAACTCCAGGATTCTTGAACCAAATCAAGATTTCATGTTTCTGAATATTGGTTTGAACCAATGTTCATATTATCGATAAATACCTATTTATCGGTGGCCCAGAAAAAAGATATTATCGTTTTTATTGGAGATATTATTGTTTTTTCCGAAAATTTTATTGGTAAAATAGAAAAAATTAGAAAAATAGAGACAAATTTAAAAAATTTCAGTGAAACTTTGTAATAAATTATGATAAATATAAACACACAATTTGGGTAACAAATTGGATTAAAAAAGCTATCACCATTGCATGAATAATGAATGTACACATGAGAAATGCATATAGGCTGACAGAAGGAGTGTAAATCTTAGGAAGAAAAAATATTATATTAAACATTATATCTCTCATACTAAGTCACTGACATACAAAAAAATACATGGTGGTGCTTTGAAAATTAAAACTAAACAACAACTCTTACCTTAATACTAAGTGAAGTATCGTGCAGGTTCCTCAAGTTCATCGTCATCTTGTTAGCATGTAGACTCATATGCATATGAGCAAGGAAAGCTAAAAAGTGAATAAGTAGTCAATGGTTCTACTCCATTGTCTAGATAATCTAATAATGTATACACATATGGTTGGATGTAATCTGAGGCCAAGTTGAGCTGAGATGACTGATATGATAGACCGTTGTGATTCCATCTAGAATCATTTGACCATTCATATGCATATGAATGTGATAAAGGATCTGGCCCATAGGAAGACTCCTTTCTACTGCAACTTAAATCCACAGATGTCATGCTACTTGTAAGTATGTTATCCTCAATTGGTTCCTTACCCTTCCTAGTTCTAGACCTTCTCTCATATTGCTTAATTGGAGGGCGTGCTCCATGATTCTCATCTTGTATAGCGTCCATATACCCCTCCTGACAAGTAAATTGGCTAAATGGCCTTTGACTCTGTGGGTATGATGAGTCATCTCCAC
>JAYJMB010005855.1:0-11568 GCA_036873735.1 Pouteria campechiana
GTTTGAGGACATGGACTGCATGCATGCGACTAGGCTAATTTGTGTATAGGACCACTGATTTCAACACTCAATTTAGGCCACATTCTACTCAATAGTTTATGATTGGTATCTTTTCAAAATTTCTAGAATTAGTTTTCCTTTCATATGTTTGTTCATGCTTCATGTTTAATAAGTTTCCTCCAATGTCCTTCATGAAATTACCAATAATTGTTATAACACACAAAATTACCAACATTGAGAACTAATTTTTTCCCCTGAATCTACCTTCATGTTGCATTGTGGGCCTAAGTAAAATTTTCATCAAGTTCTATGGGCATGTGTTCACATAGTGCATAAATGATTGAGTTTTGTTCTAATTTCATGCCACTGTCTCCAAAAACATCAAAGTTGAAAACCCTTCCTTTTACGATTTTTCTTTCATGATATGTTTCCAAAATATCTAGAGTAATCAGACTCACTATTGAGAAATATTACCTCAAGTGTATTGGTTTCATGTCAGACTCTCTTGGTTGCTCTCTGTTCCAGATATTCTTCTCTTTCCTTCCTTTTTTCCTCAGCCGAGTTGGTGGTTCCCTTTGTTCTCATCATTGCAGTAGAAGAGAATTGGGTTTTGGATGTTGTGAGTGTTTCTAGATTGAGATGGGAAAAACTGATGTAGAAGCTGTGATGGAAGGTTTGGTTGAACTGAGGAGTTTTGAATCAAGTAGGAAGATGGAGAGTTTTCTCTGAAAGGGGGTTTTCGGATGCTTGAAGAAACATGGTGTTAGGTTTTCAGAGGACTTAGAATAGTTAAATAGAGTTTAGGGTTTAATTTTCTCCAAAAAGTGTTTTCAAAGGATCCAAAATGAATATGTGCAATCTTTGGAGGCAATAGATTAGTTAGATTCTGAAGCTTTACTTCGAAGGTGGTATAGCCCATCGGAGGCTATAAAGTGGTAATATAAGAGAATGGATTTCAGGTGCTCCAAAATTTTATTTCGGAGGCTACAAAATAGAGTGTTGAATTGTTGTTAGAGTTAAGATCAAATTTTGGAGGTTCTAAAATTCTATTTTTCGGAGGCATGATCAATCTTTGGAGGGTTCGAAAGATATTTCAGAGACTTCAAAAGTGATGCTACTTTTCAAATTTGTTCTTTTGTGCATCTTTCAATGGAATAAGCAATAAGGAACATATGCTTCATCATATAAATGTTCTATCAATTGCAAGTTAAGCTTTTGGATCTAAAATACCTAGTTTTTTTCTTAACTTACTAAATCTATTGGATCTAAAATACCTAGTTCTTTTCTTAATTTACTAAATCTATCTTTTGGAAGAGGTTTAGTAAAGATGTCTATTAGTTGATTTTCAGTTGGTACAAAATCTAAACAAATGTTATAATTTTGAATATGATCTCTTATAAAGTGGTACCTAATTTCTATATGTTTTGTTCTAGAATGAAAAACTGGATTCTTGGTGAGACTTGTAACATTAGTTTCGTCACATCTTATGGGTATATCAATAAAATTAAGGCCAAAACTATTTAATTATTGTTTCATTTAAAGGATTTGAGCACAGCAACTGTCAGCTGCTACATATTCTGCTTTAGCAACTGATAATGTAACAGATGTCTATTTCTTAGAAAACCATGATATGATCATGCTTCCTAGAAACTGACTAGACCCCAAGGTACTCTTTCTGTCTACTTTGTATCTAGAAAAGTCTACATCTGAGTACCCTACCAAATTAAAATCAAAACCTTTTGGATGCCACAAACCAAGGCTTGGTGTATCTAATAGGTATCTAAAGATTCTTTTTACAGCAATTAGATGTGACTCTTTGGGATCTGATTAAAATCTAGCACACATATAGTTGAGTGCAACCATCAAGCTCATTTAAATTTTCCCTGCATAATCTCAGAAAAATCTTGGCAAAGATTTTCATTAGTTGCACCAAACACTATATCATCAACATAAATTTTAACTATAAGTATATCTTTCTTTACATGTTTAATGAAGAGAGTGGTATTCACTTTACCCCTTGAAAAACCTTTTTCAATCAAAAATTTGCTTAGCCTCTCATACAAAGCTCTAGGAGCCTGTTTCAAACCCCAGAAGACTTTCTTGAGTTTGAAGACATGATTTGTACAATGAGGATCTTCAAACCAAGGGTGTTATTCTACATATATCTCTTCATTAATGAAACAATTGAAGAATGCACTCTTTATATCCATTTGATATAGTTTGAAATCCATATATGATAAGCATTCTGGTGGCTTCCATCCTTGCAATAGGGGTATAAAATTCTTCATAGTCAATACCTTCTTCTTAACAATATCCCTTTGCAACTAATCTTGCCTAATTTCTCACCACAAATTCTGATTCGTCCAGTTTGTTCCTAAAAACCAATTTTGTTCCTATTACAGATTGATGGTTTGATCTTGGAATAATAGTCCACACATCATTTCTTTTAAATTGATCCAATTCTTCCTCCATAATTAAAATCCAAATCTCATCTTCTAATGCTTGGTCTGCAAGTTGGTTCTAATTGAGTAATGAAGGCAAAATTATCACATATTTGGTGATAGGATGATCTAGTTCTAACTTTATCAAACACATCACCAATTATCTAGTTTTCAGGATGAGCATGCATAAACCTCTAATCTTTGAGAAGAGATGAGTTACCTTCCTCATTTACCTCTGTTGTGGATGTTTTAGCTTCATCCATTATTGTCTTTGATAGTAGAACTTCAACTTGTTTATCTTGTAATCTCAGTTTCTCCACACTTGTTGGAAGATTATTTGTCTCATCATCAAATTACTATTTCTTTTCATGGAGTTAGTATGTTCATCAAATTTGACATGGATGGATTCCTCTACTATTTTAAGTCTCAGGTTATACACTCTAAGTGCCTTGCTAACAATGGAATAACCTAAAAATATTCCTTGATCAGATTTGCTATCAAATTTTCCAAGGTTATCTTTGCTGTTTTTAAGAATAAAGCACTTACAACCAAAAATATGAAAATAAAAGATATTTGATTTCTTCCAATAACATAATTTAAATAGAGTTTGGTTGAGTATGGATCTAGTAAAGATTTTGTTAATAATATAACATGCTGTGTTCATTACTTTAGCCCAAAATACTATAGTAGGCTGCATTCACTCAACATCATCCTCGCCATTTCTTGCAAGGATCTATTCTTTCTTTCTACTATTCCTTTTTGTTGGGGTATTCTTTATATACAGAAAGTTTGAAGAATTTCATTATTTTCACTAAAATTAGTAAATCTATGATTTTCAAATTCTTCATCATGATCACTCCTTATGGCAACAATGTAAGAGCTTTGTTTATTCTGTACACATTTGGTAAATACTTCAAAGAATGAAAAAGCTTCATCTTTGGATAATAGAAGTATTACCTAGGTAAATCTACTATAATCATCCATAATGACATATGCATAATGTTTGTCTCCAAGACTTCTAGTTCTTGTTGGTCCAACTAAATCCATATGTAGCAACTGAAAGGGTTTGGTTGTATATACTTTTTTGTTTGTCTTAAATGATTCTTTTACTTACTTGCCTTTCATGCAAGCATCACACAACTTATTATCAAATTTGAGTTTTGGTAAGCCAATAACTAGATCTTTATTATATAATATTTCAATCAGATTTTTGTTGTTATGTCCTAGCTTTCTATGCCATAACATGGGTTCATTATCATTCACAGCATGATACTTGGCTTGAATATCAGAAAGATCAATCAAATATATATTTTCATGTCTTCTACCATACAATATAACTGATTGAGACTTATCCAATACAGAAAAGAATTGATAACTTTGTAGCCTTTGTCACAAAACTGACTTATGCTAAGAAGATTGTGTTTCAATCCTTCTACTAGAAGTACATCTGAAATTATAGTAGATAGTAGTTGGCTGACCTTATCAATCCTAACTACTCTAACTTTACCATTATTACCAAAGGTTACAGTTCCACCATATTTCATGAACAACTCCCTATTCTCTATCATGTACCTTGAGCAACCACTATCGATATACCACGTGCTGCTTTTTGTGGATCCCAAGCACACCTCCATTGATAAAGTTAAGTCTTAACTTTTGGTACCCATTTGGGAATGGGTTCAGGTGGGTCAGTTGCGGGTAACATTGGTACCCATTGTTTCTTAGGTATTACTGTTTTAACTAAAGGAGTTTGAGTTGCATTTAGTACATTTGCAAATATCTTTGGAACCCAAATCATAACTTTTTAGGTTTGAATTTTCTATACTATTACTATCCACTTTTTTTCTTTGGTTTCATTCTTATCAGAGTGGAAGTCAGTATCTTTTTCAAAGAATTATTCTTAGCTAATTGGTGTTATTATTACTCTTGAGCTTGGAATTTTCTTCTTTCATTTTGGAACATTCATTTATAATTCTTTTGAGCTCCTTTTTAGTTTCTTTACATTTCTCTTTTAAATTCATAAAATCTAAATATAATTCTTCTAACATTTCTTCATGACTGGGAGTTTCAGAATCAGAATTTACCTACTCTTCATGGATTGTCATGAAGCTAATTCCCATATGAAGTTCATCTTGAGTACCTCTATTTGGAGAGAGTTGGCTAATTTGAACTTCATATTCTTCTTCTACACTCTCACTTTCATTTATTATATTCTTCAGCATCTGCCATGTTGCTGGAGCTTTCATTTTCTTTTAGAATTTTTTGCTTTTTCTATTGTTGTTGTTGCTATTGTTCTTTCTGTCAAAGTATGAGTTGTATCTCTTCTTTTGCTGATCATTTTGTCTCTTGTCTAGTTCTGGACAGTCAAACTTCATGTATACAAGTTTTCCACAATTATAATAGGTGGGTGGTTCTTTCTTTTTGGCAATTCTTACAAAATTGTTCCTTGAACTATTTTCAAACTTTTTCTTTTTTAGCATGGATTTAAACCTTCTTGTAATCATTTTCATCTCCTTGTCTTCATCTCCACTTGCAGATGCATTAATTTGAGATTCATCATTCTCTAACTCAGCTTTAAGAGCAATTGCTTTCTTGCCCTTTGGTTCTTGTGTATTTATTTGCTTCATTAACACCTCATGAGTCATAAGAGAACCCATAAGCTCTTCTAGACTCATTGTGTCCATATTCCCTGCTTCATGGATTGTTATCACTTTGGGCATCTATTGCTTTGACAAAGATCTTAGAATTTTCTTCACCATTTCGGGCTTTGCATACTTTTCTCCTAGATTTTTCAACCTGTTTGTCATCTTTTGAAATCTTTCAAACATGTTTGAGATTGATTTTATTTCCTCCATGTTGAAAGCTTCATATTCTTGCGCAAGAAGATTTATCTTAGTTTTTATTACTTGTTTTGTGCCTTCATGTGCAACCTCTAGTTTGTCTCAGATTTCCTTTGCTGTATCACAAAATGATATCTTGTACACTCAAAGGATGTAAGAGTGCAGTAAAAGCAGTTCTTTGCCTTAGCATCTTTTTCAGTTGCTAGAATGTCCTCAACAGTGTATTTATCTTCAGTGTTTAGGATAATCATTCCATCTTTGATGGTTTTTCATAGTTGATAATCTAATGCAATCAAGAAAATTTTCATTCTCATCTTCTAGTATCCATAGTTTATACCCTTAAATAGTGAAGTTTTAGAAGTAGATTGACCTTCAGCAGAAGTATTGTGGAAATAACTGGCCATTGAGATCTCTTCACAAGTTATGTAAATGGAATTGTAAGATATAACTGCTGAAGCTTGTTCTAATATCAATTGTTGGTCACGTTCAAATTGTGACTTAAGAGGGGTAGGGGGGGGGGGTGTTGAATTGAGTCTTTAAAATTTTTGGCCAGATAAATTTTATAGTGGTTCGGCCCTTCACTTGGGTTTGTACTCTACTTCTCTGAGTTATCCTAAACTCAGGTTCTACTAACACCTCCTTTGATCAATAACCTCCTGATCAAATAAATACACCTATTGGTTTCCAAGCTCACTAACTAACTTATACAAATGTCAAGTAAGTCTCCTACTTGCTTTCACTATACAGAGGCAAGTCCTTGACTTATAGAAATATGCAAAAATAAATATGTACAAATATTAATGCCTATAGCAAGGTGATTTTGTATGACATTCAAAGGCAATAAATGCAAATATTATAATAATAAAGCAGTAAGATTCAATCTCCAGAAGTGGTTGAATGGATGACTTTGAATGTTTCTTTGAATGAACTACAGTGGAGTTGAAATCGTGGAAGAAAAGTCTTAAAGACTTAGTAAATGTTCTCTCTTATTTCTCTGTATGATTTCCTTGATTTCTTCATTCTTACTTAACTCCTTTTATATTGAAACCTCTAACTTTCTCTGCTGTGGTAGTTAAGAATCATTAAATGAAGAAAAACATTCAAATTTATAACCATTGTACTTTCAGCCAGGTCTCGGAGTCTATGAATCAATATTAGATCCTCAGAGCTTCTAAATAATACGAAGTTTCCCATAGAGTTTATACAAGTCGCCATCTCTTTGGATGCACCAAAGATGTGTTTCAGAGGCTCTAAAGCATAACGATAGCAATGACTTGCATCGGGATCGTAGAGGCTGACTCCGAAGGAGTTCTTTATCTCCAAAGTGATTATTCTATGACTTCAAGGGAACTAACTTTGAATTTGAAGTACTTGACTTTAAAGTACTTTTCCTTTGACTTCGATGAGTCTTTTTCTTTGAAGAGTATTCTATCAACTCCGAAGACTCTCATCGTTGTCTCCGAAATGCCCTATCAACTTTGAAGTTACTTGACTTAACCCCAAAGTTTATGAACACGTGACTTCAAAGTGCTTTAACTATCTCCAAAGATTCTGATCTTGTGACTCTGAAGCAACTCAATTGATTGTGAAGGATGTGAGCTTATGACTCTAAAGTAATATAATCACTCTAAAGTTATTTCTCTCTATCTCCGAAGAGCTCTAGTGGTTCCGAAACGCTTATTTTGGCTCTGAGGCATTTTTTTTGAATCTGAAGCTTGTGAGTTTGTGCCTTTGAAAGGATTTTTCATTATTTTTAAAGTTCTCCAGTAGCTCTAAAATTCCTTTGCTGACTCCGAAGCTTGTGACTTTGTGACTCCAAAGGTTTTTTCCTTTATTTTTTAAGTGTTTGAGCAACTCTGAAAAGATGGAGTTTTAAATCCGAAGTTGACTTCAAAGTTTACTTAGCAACTCTGAATCTTTTGTTTTCTTCTTTTAAGTATATCTATAATTTATATACTTAGATCACTTGAGCATTTATGGGTTTCTTCCTTTGATCATCATGAAAATTATTCTCAAGATTAGTTTGGAAAAATATTTCTGCAAAATGCTTGAGAATGAATTGTTAGTACTTTAATGTTCACTCATGTCTTTACTCATCATAAAAACATGGTTGGTTAAGAATATTCATCATCAAAATTAAGCTATTTAAGAGTGTATGTTGAACATTTTGTTTGCAGAAACATATGATAATTTCATATTTTTAGTAAATTCTTTTGTAGTAAACTTTATCTCTTTGCCTCTAAGATAAGTTAAAAATGTATATACTCCATTGTTGCAGATTTTTCTAAATACAAGTGCATGTGTTACGAGCAAGTAATAAAGAGCAAATAAGATATCATTCCCATAGGGACTAAGTTTACTAAGTACCAATTTACTCTAACTTTGAATTTTGTTTGAAGAAAATATGGTAAAAAGATGGAAAGAGAAGAAATTTAAATTAATAGACTTTTGCAATGATGAAGATTCTGGGCAAATAAAAGAGACAATGATTAAAGCATCTAAGGGTTTCTGAATTCACCAGAATAATCATATTTAGTTTTATTAGTTTTAAATAATCAATGTTTGTTCCTATATTGATAATGGATTTTTCTTGGTTAATTATTATTTTTTCTCAAGTCATAACAAACTTATCCCAATTAGCCAATTTCCTACATCTTTGTGAAAATCTCAAACTAATCAAGATGTATTAAAATCTAGAAACTCATAATGTGCATAAACCTCATGGGTATCTCTATTATCATGAAAATCTTATGGTGATTAATTATGATCTATATCATTTATCGATTCTAAGTCTCAAATTGAATCACAAATTATATTAAAAGGGCTGACATTCTTTCACAAGCACTAAAATTGGATTAAAAACTCAACATAGACATTGAACAAATAAAGAATTGCATTAAACATAATGAAACTAAATAATCATGATTCAGCTACATTGTTCCCCTAGATTAATATGTTTAGCTAATAATATAATTAAAGAAAACCATGCATATTATCTTAAACATGTTAAGAAAAGAGAATAACTAAGAAAAAACAAGTGAAGATCAGAGAGTAAGCTTCTCCACATAGTGCTCTCTGCTTCTTTGCTCTCTTGACAACTCCCCTTCTCTTGTAAGAAGATCCCACTCCAAAATTGTGTAGTTACCTCTTTTATCTATTTTTTAGCTTCTCAACCTTTCAAAAGAGACCCCAAGGATGTCCCTATATATCTATTTACATCTCTCTTATTAGGGTTTAACTTCATTACACAAGTCAAATAACTTTCTAAAAAATAAGCATTTTTATCTACAATATGGCACTCTATAGCCCATTCCATGTCAACAACCTCCTGAAATGGAGTTGCGGCTCCACATTCTAGCACCATGATGCCAATATTTGCTCACCAAATTCCTGCCTTATTGTAAGGCCTTCAAAATTTAAGGTATATAAATTTTGATTTTGCTAGTTCGACAAGAAGTATATTAGAATATAATTAGACTTTTGAGAAAATTATTATGAAAAAGTTATGAAATTGAGTGGATTATTAATATAAACATGAGGATGAGGCTTAGGGTAGATTAAATTGAATTAATAAATTATTTGAGTAAAAAAGAAAATGAATTTAAATTGGTGGAACACCAAAGGTGTAAATACTGAAAAAAGATAGATTTGTTTTATGAAACAATTATAACAATGGATGGAATATCCATATTAATGTGAATATGATGAGGATGCATGTTAATCAATTATTAATAGATGAAGAAAAAATCAGAAACTACATGTGGAAACCCAAAATACTGAGTTGCTAGTGATTTTTGAAAACATAAATTGAATTTAATGAATAAAAATAAATAAAATTATGTAAATAATATATCCAATGAATGAAAATTTTGGGTACATGATTCACCAAATGGGTAGCCTACATGTGTTAAAGATGGTATTTAAATGAGATTTTAGAAAGTCAAGTGTGGTGCACGAGTATCATTTTCAATGGAGTGTAGACTACCATAACCAAAGCATTATAAAAATCACTTTTGCAATTGCTATCCCATCTTCCCAATGTGAAAGAGCTTGTTCATGCCCCTTTCAATATGAGTTCCCCTCCCTATCCTCTGATCTTAAATTTTAGCTTGGTTTAGTGGAAGAAATTGCTAGCAAAGGGTAACAAATGTGGTTAGTAGGCCATGGTATTCAAATTTTCTTGGATTGGAAGAGTGGTAGCCACCTAACAAGGGGGATTTGTTGCTGATCAGTGGGACCCACCAACCAATTTCAGAGATTAAGGTATGGATTTAATTCAAAAGAGATATTAATGATGTTGATGGAACAATTTCATGCAAATCTTGTTGAATTCTTACTAAAATTTTAAACCTTAAGCTACTAGGGTTTGCTGGAACTTTTGAATGGAGCTTAGGGGATGTGATTATTGTGTTTAAGGCATGATTAATGATTAATTAACTTTAGTTAAAAATCAGTAATTAAGGGCTTAAAATAAATTGCTGAAAAAATGAAATTGTATGGTTATACATGCTATCTAGAGGATTTTTAGGGCTGTAAATTTGAATTTTCATCAAGGTAATTAAGCCAAGTTATAAATTTATAATCATGTCTTAATTAATCTTTTAATACACTAATTATTGGGCCCAATCAGATTATAAGAACGGATTGCAATTAGCATGAAAAACATGACATATACAGTGACACTTAAAGTCTATCGAGTAACCACCTTGAGCATGATTAAAACCCTATCAAATGAAATTATTTTGTAAATATAAAAATATTTGATTATATTACATATATTGGAATATAAATATGCAAATATTTGTGAAAAAATTCCAACATTAATATGTCCAAAAAAATTAGAAATTAAATTCCCTTAAATGCATTGCTGCCAGAGTGTCCATTCTGAAATTACACATGGTACTGATGGCATCCCAATTTTGACCCATAAATTGTCTTACTTTAGAAAATTGTTTAATATAAAGTTTTATATCTTGAAATTATCTTTCTAACAAGATAATAACCATTAAATTCTGAGTTTATATGAGAGAGTTATAGCTAAAATAATATAATAGTCTCTAAATCAATAAGCATACCATACGGGGCCCACGAATCCCATTGTAAGCTAAATTAATAAATATAATAAACATTAAAGTTTTATAAATTAAAATTATCTACAAAATTATATAATAATCACTTAATTTGGAATTCTTATGAAAGAGTTATGCCCAAATTACTAAAACTGTTCCTAGGGAATAACTTACTCCAAAAGGTGTCACTTGTGGGGTCAAATGACCCAATTTAGAGGCTGAATTGGAAACTGTGTTCAACATCAAAGTTGTAACCCTTAAAATTATCTAAATAATGAGGGAACAATTACTAAATTTATAATTAATATGAGAAAGTTATGGATAATTTACTATAACTGGGTCTAGTAGGGCAAAAATGAAATTATGTAAAATACAATGAGATGCATTAGACTAAAAAATCTGGTCATTATGCTTCATTATATTAATAAGAATTATTTATGTGTATGTATATGTTAATTAGATATGGGATTCATGTGATATATGTAGGATTTTCTGGCATGGGGGCGACAAATCGAGTTTGAAAAGATGTGGATTATGAAGTAGATCATTATAAGATAAGTTAGTATACTTGTATGCTTGCATGAATGATTGAATGGATGGGGATATTATCCATCCCACTGTGCTAAACGGGCATATATGTTTTGGACATAATGACTATTAAGGGATAGTAAGTATCCCATGATTGTTTTGTTGTAATGATTCAATGGGATAGGTATCCCATATTTTTTCTAGTATTATAACTATCTATTATTGTACAAAGATTAGTACAAAGATTAATTATGTATATGAGTGGGATTGTGAATATCCCATGATTAACAAATAAAAATAAGTTTGTATCTATGATTTGGGATTGGTAAAAATCCCAAGTTGCATGACTTGTGTATTGATGTTATTTCCTTTTTAACGTATATATCCCATGCTTGTGGTTATTATGATTATCTTGATGTATAGAAATGTGAATACATAATGTGGGGATATGAGAATATCCTGAGATGCAGATTGTACATGAGTATTGTTTTGTTATGTATATGTTTGGATGTATAATGACAAGATTTAGTTATTTTTTTTTTGAAATGACCTGGATATGATCATGCCTAGATGGCATGGGTTGATATGTATGCAAATGTGTGGATTGATTTTTGGATACAGATGGATCCCTTATTTTGTTAATTATTTTCTGATTTCACACCTACTTACTGAGTTTGTTTGGACTCACTC
>JAYJMB010005856.1:0-11568 GCA_036873735.1 Pouteria campechiana
GCTGGTGCCATCAATCGGTCGGACAGCTGCTCGGCTACAGCTAGATGGCTCCCTTTGATTTTCCATGGCCCAACAGAACTGCAACTTGATCTGCTAATGTAGAGATAGGATTGATTTCATACACTCCTACAGGCTTCTTTGATATAGTTCTCTCGCTTGGCCATTGGAAGTTATTTGTGGCTATATCTTCTAGAAGCTCATAAGCTTCATCCTCACAGATGCATCGATCAAGGTTCTGGTGTTGCTGGTTAGTCCATTATAGAAATTTTGAACTTGCATCCACTTGGGTAGCCATAGTGTGGATACTTTTGCAGCAACTCTTTATATCTCTCCCATGCATTAGAGAGAGATTTACCTTCATGCTGAGCAAATTTGTTGATCTCCATCCTCATTCTTGTTGTTTTTGCTAGAGGGAAAAATTTGGCAAAAAAATTTTGCACCAAATCTTCCCAACTGGTGATGGAATTTGTAGGCAGAGAATTCAACCAAACTTTTGCTTTATCTCTTAGGAAAAAGGGAAAAGCCTTAGGTGAATAGCATCATCGAAGACCCCATTGTATTTGAAGGTATTACATATCTCTAAGAAGTTGGCGATGGGTGCATTGGGATCTTCATTTAGCAACCCATTGAATTGAGCTCATTGGATCATCTGCAAGGTTAGTAGCTTGATCTCAAAGTTGTTGGTAGCAATGACTAGTGTTCTTATCACCGGTTGGATTCCGATGGTTGTGGGCAAAGCATAATCCTACAGCAATAATTGAAGGTGATTCTCATTCACTTCTCCCAGATCAATCATAGTGGGTTGGTATTGACTTGAAACTGCTCTTCTCTCCCTTCTAATTCCTTGAAGTGTACATTCTATCTTAGACTTAAAAGGGATCAAATCGCTGCTTTTAGATCTTTGCATACACTTATAAAAGATCCTAAAAAAGAAACAAGAACTGTAATGAATAACAAAGATAAAAGAAAAGACAATTTCAAAGCAAAAGTGGAGTTATTTATTTTGATATTAGCAATGCTACCATCTTCGATAATGGTGCCAAAAACTTATTGTGGATTTTTCTTAATGCAAGTGCACATGCTAAGAACGAGTAATAAAGAGTGAGTGAGATATCATTCCCACGAGGATGTACGTTTGTCAAGTACCAACTACTCTAACTCTAAATTCTGTTTGAAGGATTAAATTATGACATTTGAATTTAATAGAAAAGATTTAGATTAATAAACTCTTGTAATGATGTGGATTATGGATAACTATAAAGAGACAATGATTAAAACATCTTGTGGTTTCCGATTCACTGGATTAATCATATTTAGCTTCATTAGTTTAACAATCAATGTTTGCTCCTATACCCACAACAAGTTTCTCTTGGTTAATTGCTATTCTTTCTCAAGTCATAACAACTTATCTATATGAGCCAATTTTCTACATCTCTTTGAAAATCATAAACCAATCTAGATACGTTAAGATCAAGAAACCTGTAATGTTGCATAAGCTTCATGGATATCTCTATCATCATGATTATCTTATGATGGTTAATCATGGTCTAATTTGATTATCGCTTCTCAGCCTCAAATCAAATCACACATCATGTTGAAAGGGCTAGCATTCTTTCACAAGCATTAACGTTAGATTAAACACTCAACACAAGTGATGAACAAACAAAGAAATGCATTAAACATAATGAAACCAAATGCTCATTATCTAGCTACATCGTTCCCCTAGATTAAAGTACTTAGTTTATGATGGAATGAAGGGAAAAACCATACACATTGTCTTATACATAATTAATAAATGAAAAAGAATGAGAAAGAATAAGAAGGGATCAAGGAAAACTCTTTTCCATGTAATGCTCTGCCTCCTCTTGCTCTTTTCACACTTGCTCTTAATGTAAGAGAGATCTCCCCTCAAAATCTTATGTTGCTACCTTCTCCACTATTTTCGGCTGCTAACCCTTACCAAGAAGATCCCAAAAACATGCCCTTGCTTCCTTTTTATAGCTTCCTCCATTAGGTTAAGCATTTGCAATTTTTCAATACTTTTTCCAAAAATCCGGATCTTGCTTCCTACTTAGTGCTGTGGCTCAGAAAATTGGAGTCATGGCCTCATTATCTATTACCCATGCAAAATGCCATTTTCTGTTTTAAGGTTGCGACTCAAAAAATTGGGGTCGCGACCTCATTTTTTGCTGCAAGTGCAATGCTGCATGAAGTTTTAGAGCCGTAGCCCTATTTTTTGGGGCCGTGGCCTAAATTTCTGCTAGCCACCTTTTTTCCCTTATTCCATTGTTATTTCTATTCTCCAAACTTGCTAGTTACTTAGCCACTTTTCTCCATCTTAACTTCATTTTCTAATGTCCTGCAAATGCACAGAAACTTCATAAATTTCTCATAAAAATTCTCAAGAATTAGTAAATGACAAGTTCAAATGGCAATCAATATAAGTGAATAAAATTCACTCATCACTGTACTATTATGAATGAATTGTTATTGTGTTAAATATTGATTATTGGCTGCATATGTTCTAAGAAATGCACATGTTGGTTATTGATTATTGATTTCTACATATTTTACTACCCACTTACTGACTTCATCCAGACTCACGCTTTCTTGTTTAATTGTTTTTATCTAACAGGTTATGTAAAGGATTCCAACTATGGGTTGGAGACTGAGAAGGAGGATTGGAAGATGTTCTTCTGGTGTTATAATGGACTGGGGTTGTCACTCCTTTGTGTATCTGTATAAGTATAATTAGATGATTTTCAAATGATATATAATAGAATGTATTGGCTTGTCATAGTAATTTAATTGTGTAAGTATAAGTAGATTTGTATAATGATTCCATTGAGTTGTATTACCATCATGATAAGTTTCGATCCTAGGCAATTGTGGGTGTGGAAGTGAAATTAGTGTTAAGGTTATTATTTTATGATGATGGTTTATATTAGAAATTGTGAATATTGATATTAGGAATTTATTGGATTAATGTATACTAAATCTAAATTCATAAAAATTCAAGGAAGACTCTACCCAAGTTTTGGTAGAAGTTCCCCTTAGGTATAGGAAAATCATGTTTGAATGGTGAAACTCATAGACTCGGGGTGGGGTGTGACACAAACAAAACTTTATTAAGGTAATTGGTAATGAAAATTTGTTAAGATCTCAAATGCAGAAACAACCTCAAAAGTGTAGTTCAAAAAAAAAAGAAGTTAAAAGAGATGAAACTCAATTGCTGAATGCATGAGAGACATTTCAGACCATGTGCCTAACCTTCATAAAATTATTCAGAATATGGTCAAGTATTTAAGGCGTGCTTTGGATGAGGAAACTACTTCAAATGTTACAAATGCCATCCTCAGAAGTGCTAAGCATGTACCCAAGATGCCAGAAGAATAATGAAATATCAGACATGCCAAATTCCTTATTTTAAAGGTGTTGAAACACACTTAAGAAGCATCCGAAAATAGCTAAGTTCAAAAATTCAAATTTTACGAAAGCTTATCAGATGTGCTAAATTTCCAGACCATGCAACCAAGAGATTCATGCCATGTCAGATGGTCTGAAGACCTTATTTTAGATGTGTCGAAGAACTATTCTGAGGCACCATTTCAAGTCAGCACCATCCATCACTTCAGATGGTCTGAAGTATTTACTTCAGATAGACCAAAGGAGTGTTACATGACCTTGTTCTGACGATTCAAAATGGAGATCATTTCAGTCGGTCTAAAGGCTTGCTTTGGATGGTATGAAGCGATGATGACTGTTGAACAACAAATGTTGAAGGCATTCTAGACTTGCTGAAGACATTATTTTAGTGAAGCTCAACTAAAAATTCTTCTACATTTAATGAAGCTCAACTACCCCCATGGGAAGAATTCAAATTAGAATATAAGAAGAGTAGATCCGATCATTTGAAGAAGACAAGAAAAAAAGAATAGAAATGAAGCAAGCATTTATTGAGCTTACATTTTCATTCAACTCTCAAACAATCAGAAACAACCTTCAACACTCAAACTTTTAGCTATCTTTAGTAAGGCTCTTAACAACTTTTTAGTAAGAACATTAAAACTACATTCAAAGTTGTCAAGTCTTCCCCTGCTAAATCAAAGAAACACTTAGTAAAGTGTATTTAATTTTTCTATCTTCGTTGTTGTGTTTCCTTGCGTTCGTGTTGGAAACTAGACTCAAGAAGAGTTATACTAGTCTATTGGAGTGTGTCTCACATCCAGTAGCTACATTGTATTTATGCCCCCCTAGAGTTGGAATCTAGAAGAGTGGAGAGGCACTAAAGTGTTAAGCCCCCTTGAACTGGAATGAAGAAGAGGGCTAAGTACAATAGTTGTATTTCTGCTATACTAAGATAGTAGAACTCAAGTGACTAGAGGAGAGTGCTTGGAAGAATGGAATTGAGTAGTTGACTCAAACCACTATAAAAATCTTTGTTTAAATATTGAGTGCTTGCATTACTTTTATTGAATTGCAAAAGGAGGGAACTTAATCCTTCAAGGGATTTTAGTAAAAAAAATTCATTAATCCAATTTACCCTTCCCCTCTTGGGTTGTGCCTATTTTAGGACCCAATAAATCGGACCATTGACTCATTAATTGTGGACTTGGATATTGGGCTGACTAATGGATTTGCAGAAAATGGGCTTTTTAGGCCTGAAAAACCCAATTAGATTTTTGTGGGTTTAAAAAAATTATTTTGGATTATTATTTCAGCCACCCGTGTAGCTCAGATGGCTAAAGTCATGGTCAAAGAGCATATAGGTTTAGAGTTTTATTTTGGGTCATGGTTAAATTACATATTTCTTTTACCTTTTTTCATTTTGGCACATGGGACCCACCCAAGAGATAACATTGCAACAACCGAGGTTATTACTGTTGGTTCCCCAAGTATGGCTTAATCTAAGAGGGGAGGGGTGAATTAGGTATATAAAAATTTATTGCTTAACCCTTATTAGACCATTTCCCTCTTTTCATGCTTATGTGTGATGTGTTGTAAAGTAAATGATAAAACTATAAAGTGCATGAAGGATAAAGCAAGTAAACAAACACACACAAATAACATGATCTTTATAGTGGCTCGAGAACATGTCCCTACATCCACTCTTCCAAGAACAAACACTCATTGTGTCTTGGGTTTTACTATACCCTATACAATGAAAATATAATAGTGTCCCTGACACTCTTCTGGAATCCAGCTCTTGGTGGTGTAAACAAGTGTCCTCGACACTCTTCTGAATTTCAGCTCCAGGGGGTGTAAACTACTGTCCCTGATACTCTTCTGGATTCTAGCTCTAGGGGGCATAACTCTAGTTTCATGACCTAACCAGAAACTCTACCTTTGTAGGTATTTTATGTACATGAATATGCCTTTATCGAGGTTGATGAGTACACACTTTTAAAGGACAAATAAAATGATAACACATTAAGCACACTACAGTGATTTTAAACTCCCTTGATATAATGTTGATGTGGCATTGAGGCTCTTTGATCTTAGCAGCTCTTGGAGTGAAAACACCTAGTAGACTTGAACGGGTTTCTTGTTAGTTGATTCGCCTTTATCATTTAGAACCTTCAAGCTCCTTGATGATGCTTTAGCAGAACTTGATCTTTGAGTAACTCCTTGTAGCACATAAGATCTCCCTTGGATATATTGAAGAAGAAGGCCTTGAATGGATAAACAAAATGAATCTCTGAAATGATATTTGAAGGTTAAAGCTCTTGGCCTAGGGATACAAAGATTTGTGGAAGGTATTAGGCTCAATCCCTTTTTCTTCTTTAACTTCTTTCTTCACTGAAATGTCCCAGCACATCTCCTTAAATAGCTTTTCTTAAAAGATTGACCATTGGAGAAGATGGGTTTCATTAAATGTAAAGAACAAAGGTATACAAGTAGCATTAATGTAGAAGACCATTTTGATTGGTGTATTTTCAATCCTCTGACTTCTGCTTAATCCTCATATGCTAGAATGCCTGCAGTGTTAACCTTGGAGAAGATGATTTTTGGTTTCCCAATAAGCTCTTGTCGAGGTACTATAGCAATTGCTACCTCCTTCATCAATATAGAAAGATTTTTATTAATATTGGGCAAAGACTAATAATTCATTCTAACCGTTGCTTGTCTTTTACTTATGATAGATGAAGTATCTATCCAGCTATCTATAAGACAAAGTTCATTTGTCTTTGTCTTTCGTAAGTGGCAGATGAATTATCTTTTCTATTGCTGTTAGACGAATCAACTGTTCAAGTTATTTATCTTGTGATTTGTCTGTTGCTCGTAGAGGCATAGATGTCTTGTTGCTTCAGTGCTTCATCTATTAGGTTTGTCTTTTGTAAGTAATAGACAAAATGTTGGATCGTAGATAGGTTTTCTTCATGCCTTGGTCTGATGGAATATTTCTCCGCTTTGTCTATTAACAGTAGACGATCACTGACGAATTCTTTGCTCTACCAAATGGTCCTTGCTTCTTCTGATTTGTCTGTTGATAGCAGACAACCATTGGCTCACTTGTGATAGACGAAGTCTCTACTGTGCCATACGATTCTTGCTTCTTTACTTTGTCTATTGATGGTAGATGAAGTTTTTGTTATGCTAGAAGATCTTCACTCCTTTCGCCTTTGTCTATTCTCATCAGATGACCATTGGCTCAATTATAACTTGCTTATAATAGATAAAGTCTGTTGTATGCATATTGTCTTGCATCCATCAGATATAATCTTCCACTTTGACAGATGAATGGAAACAGTTGAATCCTTTTCATTCATGCATTGTCTGTTACAACACTTTATATTTTGCTTCTTTACTTTCCCAAGCCTTGACGCCATAGAATATGTTTTTTGTGCTCATTTTTTTTAAGTCCTGCAACTTGAAAATTTCTATGCTTTTGCCACATTGTTAGCTTGACATTTTTCATTGTAAATTACAATATAATTATCCATATAAAATTTGCATAAGTTGTAAAGCATGGATATATACTTTAAATCATGATTTTGTTTCTATAAGCTCATTTAGTCGCTCATTCTTTTTCATTCAAAAAGATGTCTCTTTGAGGCACATTTAGCATATGATCCATGGCATAATAAACAAGATTGAAAGTAGCATGGATTAAGATGACTTCCCTTCTAGACTTATATCAAGTTATATATGCTTACACAAATGATATTCCTAAGAAGTGCATACATTTCAAATATCCTATACTAGAAGCATCATTAGTATAAATCAAGTCTTAAGACAAGTTTTGTTGTCTTTAAAATCATACAATAATTTCAACATTCTCCCCCTTTTTGATGATGACAAAACTTGAAGACTTATGATATTTAAAAGTCATGCTAATGAGCCAACAACAAACTCCCCCTATCTAATTGAAATGTGAAATCATATGGAGTTTGATACTTTGACATGTAAATAGGACATGACATATATGTTTCTATTATTCTCCTAGAGACATATCATGACATGTCATTTTCTTTCTGCCCATCACAAGTCTTTCTTCATTCATCTCCCCTTTTTTGTCAAAATCAAAAAGGGACTTCAGGGTGGGGCATGTCTCCCCCTTAATATTGCAAAGATAGGACAAATAACCACAATTATGAACATTAGGAAGAATCAATATAGAATGCTTTCATCAATATGCTCTTCTCTTCAAATTCTTCTTTTATTCCAAACTCTCCCCCTCTTTGTATTAAAGTCGTGACTCATAAATCTACATATTTCTCCTCTAGTATTGTTGGGTTCCTAAAGAGTTCATAACCACATATGGATCTTGCTTGGTCTCATACAAAGAATAACTATGAACATGATATATGATAAGTTTTCATCAATATAATGAACAAATTCATGTCATAAAAAGCTTTAAAGAAATGTAAATGACATTAAAGTATACATCAAACCATATATTATGTCAAGGATGTATCAAATTCATAATTCTTATTTAGACACAAAGGGCACCAAATTGATATTCATATTATTTCAAAATAGTTTCATTCATCATATCTTATAAAGAGATTATGTTAGAGAAACTTCACCCACATCTTTCCAAGAACAATCACATATCGTTTCAGTTATTCAATAGTTATAATATGAGAATGAATGATCCTAGTTGTTGTATTTATTTTTCTCATTTATTTGTGATTTGTTGATCTTCATTCAATGATGGCAACACTGAATCTCTGTCATTTTGATCATTAGGTATGTTCCTTTCTTAAGATGGTAGACTAAGAAATATGAAGGTAATATCTGTTTACTTCTTCCATATTCATCTATAACTCTCTACAAACAAATCAATAGATGAAGTCAATTTGTCTATTATGACAAAACCTTGTCTACGCTATCAAGAGTTGTTTATAACTTACAATAGATAAACCAACAAACAATGCTACTTTGTTTAGTGAACAGTGAGAAAAGAACTTCATCTATTACTAGAAGATGAATCGCTTCACATCTCCAAAGAAAGGTGCTCAACATTTCTCATCACTTTACATAGCACACCTTCATATGATATACATGTGGATTAAATATTTCTCAGGCTTTCTTAAACTTCTTGAATTCACATGCTTAGAAATCAGTAACTTTTTAGATACATCTTCAAGAACGTTGATTTCTTCTAACCTTAAACTTTGGATCTTCAAAAGCAATTAAATTTTAGTGTTTGATCCAAGGGTGTTTCATGAAAAATACTTCTTTAATTCATCTAAGATCAAATTTGTAAGAAACATCATTATTTCTACTTGTAAGTCATCTCATTATGAAACTTGACTAAAGTGGGGAAATTTGAAACAAAATCACTTTTCATTCTCATTCAGACCACACTCATTCAATCATCTTTAAAAATTCATAAGCCTTTTGTATATCCTTATATACTCAATATGTGCTTTTGCAAATATATTCATATCATAATTTATGCATCTCATTAATTGAAAAAATCTTCTAATGAACTATATCTTAGTTGTCAACATAGGATTTGATCACTAAGGAATTTTTACAAGAGACCACAATATAGACTCATCATATAGGTATTGCATTGATTCCTAGTCTTCCATATTTAACTGCATGCCTTTCTAAGGTCTGATCACTTACTTTGGAATTGGACATTTCCAACTTTCTTCATCTTGATTCCTAAGATGCAACACCTAATTTTCATGATTTCTTATTCTGTAATTTTTTCAAGAAGCTCGCTAAGAAATAGTTATTCCTAAAGTTTTCTGATTTTAAGTTTCTAACTTATTCTACCCCTTATAACTATTTAATATTTTTAATTTAATCATGATGATGAAAAAATCATTTTAAGTATCACAAACACATCATTTCATATGTAATAAGCACTTAGGAGAGTATTGTTTTTGTTTTGCATATCAAAAGCTCTAAAAAAAAAAGAAACTGAAGATTACAAAAAAAGGTGTTACATTTTGGCAAATTTTGGTACTTATGGAGTCATATTTAGAAAATGTGTTCTACATGAAAGTTGTATCCTTTGTTCTTATCTTTTTAATGCATCAAGAATCACTTGATTCTGATTTTGTATGAGAAATTTATGGATAAAACATTATAACTATCTCTAATAGCTGAAACTTAGTTTGAAATTTCATTTTGTCAAAAAGTTGTCACTATGAGGCGATTCGTGGATAGATAGAGGCTGATTCAAAAAACGTGTTTTAATATAAAAGATGTATCCCTTAAAATTATCTTTCCAACAAATCAAGAATGGCTTAATTCCAAGTTTGTATGAGAGAGTTATGATCAAAATACTAAAACAGCTCTAGATGATGTAGAAAGTGGCTTGGGATGAAACAAATTATTATTTAAATTTTCTCATCATATGATTTGTGCTCAAACAATGAATTCACATACATTCACAATCAAGGTAGTCACTTTTAGAGATATGCAAAGTATATAAACAAGTAAATCATAGATTCCATTCATCAAATAAATGTATCAAGTTGGACAACTTATCTCTTTTGTCATTTACTTGTAGATTTTGGAGTTGAGCTCATAACTAAAGTTGTCAAGCTTGATTCGTCATTTCAACACTTATTGCTTGGAATCATCACTGCTTCTGATTATCCAAGGCTAAATTTTAGATGAAGTATGTTGACATGATTTTGCATCCATCTGAAACCCCTTTTTCTTTCTTTGAGTTTTCTCTTTATTCTACATATTTTCTAAATTTTTAGATGATGGATCTTTCTTTGAATTTGTCTAAAGTTAATTTCAGACAAAGCATATATTTTTGAATTTGACTTCAACTTTCAGATTGTTTGAGATTTTAGATGAAGTCACATTCAAGTTATATACACTTTGAGATTTCTTGCACTTTTTCTTCATTAACATAATCAAATAGATATAAAATTTATGCATCAACTTATTTAGTGCAATTCCTTTTTACCACAAAATCGTATGCAATTAAGAATCTAGACTGCTCAGCAAAATAGAATACACTTCATTGTTTTGAATAGATCATTCATCACTTAAACTATTTGCTTCTTATATGAATGTTTCCTTTTTCCTATGTGTCTCTAAAATTTTGTTTCAATTTGTATTTAAGTTTTGTATCATAAATTTATTTCATTTAAATTATTCTAATCTATGCTAAACCTTAATGTTCTATTCATGTACATGTGAAACTATATTAGAGACAAATGAATAAAGATTGTAAATGTACATCATGACAAAATACAAAGCCATTTATGTTTAGGATTCATACCTGCACTTACCTTTCCTCCTCAGCTTTAGATTCCTATCAATGTTGTCCTTTTCATCCATTGTCTAGGAACCATTTCTCTTTTGGTGCAGCTAGATAATTCTTCTTTTCTTCATCTTCTTTCTTTTTGTTGACTTGCTCTAAATGTTTGCTTTCTATTGCAAGTCCACCATCATAAATTTAGCTTTCTTCATTCTTTTCTTTCTCTACATCACTATCTGCTAAATCTTTTTCTTAATTCCCAATCTCTTCATGAGATTGCTCCCCCTCAACTTGCGAGGATCTCTCAATTGCTTTCGCCTTTTGTTCTTCAATTTTAGTTTGAGGCTTACCAAATTTCTTCTTCTTCTTCTTTGGGTTGCTTCCTTTCAACCCATGAGTCTTTCTCTATTGGAGGTTGCTCCTCTTTTTCTTCTACTTAGTTTTCTGTACTCAAATTAATCTCAACAGCAACATTAGTTTCATTTGAGTACAAATCTATTTACCCCTCATAAATTGTCTATAACCTGCTCAATATTTCTCTTGTACTTTTATGGGTTAAGACAAAGTTACAAATGGTGGGGTAGAGAGCAAATAACAAGGCATTCGTAACTTTGCCAGTTTCTTGTTGTGCTTTCACTTCATCCTCACTTATTCCAATGAAAATGATTTTCCATAACTAAAGGTTATTAGCCATAAGATTTATTTCCAATCTCCTCTTCCATTGAACATAGTTTGAACCATCAAAGTATAAAAGTTGGGAGGTGGAATATCCTTCACAGAACATAGAGGATGATAGTATTAGGTTAGCCATTGATGGCTCAAATTTAATACCTCGCAAGTGCACGGTCGATGTATAGTCTAGTGTGCTTATGCAAGGGTCGATC
>JAYJMB010005857.1:0-11567 GCA_036873735.1 Pouteria campechiana
TATATATATTAAAAAATAAAAAATTTCTAGTACTATTTTAACAATAAGTTATAATTCTTAAATAATAAAAAATTTGACTATGAGGTAATTAGAAAGACTTTCATATTAATAATTATTATTAATGAATTACCATTTAAATTTTAATAAACTTTTATGATTACTCTTTAAACTTATTTGTATTAATTAAATTTTTTTTACATATTTGTATATTATTTTTAACTCGTTTTTACCTAAAATTATCAAACTGTTCTCAACCTGTAACCTAAACTGAATTTGAAAAGTAGCTTTGGATTAAGATTGAAGTTTTTGAAGATGGTTAAACTTCAACCCGTTCGAATCGAGCCCAGTTGCACTCTAAGACCGATCCGTCTCTGTCTCTGCCGTCGGCACCGCTTTTCCGCTCCTGCCAGCTGTCAGTCACGAGACATGGAAATGTCGTCGTTCTAACGGCCAAGTCCATCTGCCGGTATAAACGCTGTCCAGGGAGGGAGGGAAGGACTCCTTCGTTCCGGCTCCGTCGCATCCCTGATTCACGTGCGCTGTCGGAATCCACACGGGCGGGCCCACGCGGTTTTGTGTTTTCAACATGTCAACTGCTTTTCAGAATCCAAGCTTACATACATGCCTGGCCAACTTTTTCCTTTTTTTGTGTGTTTTTATATGACGTGATATTACTTTGCTCTTTTTCATTATTAACACAATTAATCCTTTATTTAATTTAATTTTAATTAACTTTATTTTATCATATATTTTTATTTTCTTTGCTTTTTCATATTACAATATTTACTCCCTAGCTTTTTCTTGTTCCCAAGTGTACTCTATGGAAAATATTGTCTTTTCATATTTGTAATTGCTAATGAATTTCGGTTGGTTGGAATATTCCAATTACAGGGTGTGTTTAAAACATACATTATGATGAGCACTATAGATTATAATATGAAAAATTGACATTGTTAAAGTAAATACAAATGTAAGATTAAATTAAAGGAGTAAAAAAGTCCTATAGAAAACTTTCCACTCTATTAAAATTGATACCATGAGAAAAAAGGAAAAAAAGTTTCATCCCAAGGAATTTGCATGATAATAAGCCAATTCCAAACTCATACTAGAAAAAGATGTAGACGGTTCAAGCCATTGCGCCATTGCAATACTTGGTCGACAACGTAGGTAGCAGACGGTTGATGTGTTCTAAACACGATCCCTGGGTCCATTTCTTTAATTGTCCAGTTTATTAAACAAGTTTGGACCCCACCGGTTCAACCAACCAGTAGTCTGCGTGGAGTCGGATATGAAACGCAAGGAAACTTCTTTTTATATAGATATATACAGGCCAAAGCGTCTTTACTAGACAAGACTTGGAAACACCTTCCTCTTCCACATACGCAAGAAATGGAAAAGCCGAGGGAGATGAAACTTGCACAATCCGGTGAGCTTTTTAATCGGAATTCCGGCGAATTAGACGGCGATACCAACTATCACATCCTCAACCGCGGCCGAACGATCAAAGAGATGGACTTCTTCTCCATAAACCGCCAGCCTGCAGAAGCCCAAGATGAAGAAACAAGAGGTGGATCGAAGCACAGCGATCAAGGTCTAAGTGTGAGTATCCGAATTATCGAAAATCTGATATTTTTTGTCCTTTTTCGAACTTTTTTTGTCCTTTTTCGATCAAGTCCAACATGGGTCGTATTCGTTGTTCTTATCCTGCTAGCATTTGTATTACTTTTGTGTTTGTATCAGCAAAGAAAGATTGTCATGGATTGATTACTGATGTGGGTGATCTTTGCGTAGACTGGATTGGATCTTCTTCCGATGACTTCTGGAAGCAGCCCATCTAAAAGCAAAGAGAGTCCCAATAACAAGGTGAATTTTCACAGATGCGGTTGAGTCAGTTTATCAGCAGAGTAGAAATCCATATTTGAGTAATTGCACTCAAAATCTTGAAAACCCTCTGCATGTTTGCAGTTGATTACGCTTCGACTCGAGTTACACCGCTTGCATGATGAGAATCGGAAGCTTCGAGGCATGCTTGATAAGATAGCAGGGAATTATGGAGCACTGCAAGGTCAGCTGATTTCAGCAATGCAACGACTTGGGCGTGAAAACCGCCTAGAACAGGTGAATTTGGTGGATTTTTTATCACTTTTTTTTTTCTTTTCGTGGGATTAGTTTATCAGGTCTATGGAGAGATGGTGGGAAAGTTCCGTGCCCGAGATGACTTGAATTCGGTGTTTCAATTTTGGGAAACGTAGGGTTTTGTTCAATAAACAAATGGTGGGGCATCCCTCTACCAGTTGGAATATGTGCCTTGGGATCTCACTTCGAACTTCGAGAGATTAACCCATTTCAGTCCTAGTTAGATATGTGCACACGCTTGCATAGACTAATAAGGGGAAAAAAATCATGCAAACTTCCCATGCATAGTTCAGCAATCCGTTCTAGGATTGTTCAAAACCATCCAGCAGCCGAGTAGAACGCAAAGATACATCCATGGTAGAGCATATATAGTCCCATTGCTGGATTTAGCATCGTGGGATCATAGTGATTTTGAAGGGTGGACTTACTAGTGGAAGGTCTAGATGGGCTGAGGCATGAGGGAATTTTAGATTCACTTGGCTGACTAGAAAATCAAGAAAAAGAATAGAAGTTTTGGAAACTCAATGAGCCTCTTTTAAGGGTGAAAGTGAAGTGAGCAGATATCAACCTCAATTTCTTTCTTATCTGACTATATTTAATATTCTCGTTTCATTATGCTTAGCTGAATTTCTTGCTGCCATGCCACTCCATTCGAAATCTTATGATTCATGTCCGGACTATCAGAAAAAGTTGTAACCAACAAAACCTTCTTAAACGGGATAATCAAATTTAACTCAAAACTTTGCCATAATTAATCCTAATTTTATTTAACTGACTCAGATACTAATCAAATTTGTTAACCATACATGATGACCTATGTCAACGATTCATCTCATAATCTCATTTATCATATGCAATATTTTAGATCACGCTTAAAAGTTAATATCCATCTTAATTCATAACTTAAATAGGTCAAAATAAGGAAATTATTTAAAATTTTCTATGATTCATTAAAAATTTTAAGGGCATTTGTAGATATACCTACACTTTTTGTCTATAGTTGTAGTTTGACCAATATTTTTAAAATATTTATAAAAATGTCTATATTTTATCAAATATTTTAAAAATGCTAACACTCGTTAGTGTCAAAAAGCTTCTAAATTTCTTAGAGTAAAATAATTATCTTTTAAAATATTTATTAAATGCAATTAAAAAATACCATTGGAGAACTATCAATTTTGACTTTTTTAAAAATATTTTGATAAAATATAGATATTTTCTGAGTGAAGTAATTATTCTCTAGAAACATTCATGGATGTAATTTCATTGAAAACACTCTAAAAATATTGATTTTCAGCATTTTTAAAAATATTTTGATAAAACATAGATATTTTATAAATATTTTAAACATGTTAATAAAAATGCAAATAATGAATAAAATTTATAAGTATATTTGCAAATGCCCCAAATTTTATACTTATTTTATAGCCCATAGAATATTATTTATATATTTAAACCATTCATTGTATTTATTTTACTTAGATCAGATTCTCCATAAATATGAAATAATTTTTATTTTTATACAAATTTTAAAATTCATTTCTATACCTTTCATACATGATTAATCTTGTTTCAAATGCCAAAGCCCACAAAATTTTAAGTTTTGATGGTCTTTGAGAAATCCAATATTCATAAGGTTTCCTATTAGATGTATGGTTAATTTAAATATTTTATATATGTTATAATATAATTTCATACAACTCTATCTAATTTTAGCTAAAATAAGTTCAACCTCATAGAACGATTTCCATATATACAGCATTTGCAATAAGGCTTTAAACGATGCATCAGTCATACATATATATCATGAGTATGACACATCATGGGCTTCAACTCTCAATGGTTAATAAGTTAACATTTTGGCCAAACAAATGAGCACTAAAATTATACAAAATGTGTGGTTTAAACTTGTCTTTGTAGTTGGTCCAGCGATCCACTCATAGAGCAAAACTGTAATAAGACGGCCTTATGCTTGAGGAAGATATGCAAAATAAGCATCTTAATTGGTTTGGCCTGGCGATGCACAGCGTCATACTCACAGCGCTTTTAGGTGGATATGCAGCTTCCACCTGCTCAATGAACGTCGTGTTGTCTTTTCTTTTGTTGATTGATTCATCTAATTAGCAGCCTAACTAGTCTTGTAAATTTGTATATGTTTAATAAAAAATCAAAGAAAGACTGATTGATTGGTAATGGTTGGTAGGATGGTGACAGGAAAGACACGTCCAGCCCAACCAATTTGGCCCATCGATTCATGGAATCAGGTCCCTCCAACGAAGTCGACATTCACCCACCTCTGCCATATGACTTTGAGCTGCCTGATTCATCAACTTCTACAGCTAGGGTCTTAAGCAGGCCACGTGAAGATAGAGATCAGGACATGGTGACACCCCATTCGAAAAGAAATTGCAGCGAAGATGAGTGTTGGGATTACAGGAGAGCCCTAGGTTGGGGACCCAACAAGAGTTCAAAAGTGGCAGAATCAAAGACCACTGATCAAGCTTCGGACTTTCCTAGCAGGAAGGCTAGAGTGTCTGTGCGTGCAAGGTCGGATGCTCCTCTGGTAAGCCAAATTCCTCCTGAACTTCTCTTGTAGTGTAATTGATGTATATATGAAGATCCCACACGTGCCAGGAATGTGATCCTCACTTCCCACATGTGCCACTCCGGACCACTTTGTATGGGGATGTCCGGCGCACATGACAAAAAGTTGTTATTGTTGTCGGCAATTGCAACTTTACAAGCTAGCTTGAAAGATGTGGTTTCGGTTTTTGGTGTAGATAAGCGATGGATGTCAGTGGCGAAAATATGGCCAGAAAATGGCCAAAGGCAACCCCTGTCCGCGTGCTTACTATCGTTGTACTATGGCCGTTGGATGCCCAGTTCGTAAGCAGGTATTTATAGTTCTTCAGATGCTGTACTTTAACTGATTACCGAGGTTTTTATATTTAAAAGCAAGCAATGTGAAACCCATATCGATATAAAAGGAACCGAACCGTCCATCTGTTCGGCCTCCATGTTATCCACATTCCTAAGAAAAACCAGCATCACTCAAATTAACCAATGTAAAATTTCCCATATATTTGGGGTGTGCGTGCATCTGAATATTTACTAGTTTGGATACATGTGAAAGCCAATGGATGCAAAAATTCTATTTTCCAATCAGATGTGATATTTACTAGTTTCAATTGTAGATCCTTTTTTTTTTTTTTTTAATTGCTTATCATTGCATGGGCGACAGGTGCAAAGATGTGCTGAGGACAAGAGCATCCTCATCACCACCTACGAAGCCAAACACAACCATCCTCTACCACCAGCAGCCACAGCCATGGCTAATACCACATCAGCTGCTGCAACCATGTGCCTCTCAGGCTCCACCAGCAGCCACAGCCCGCTCATCAGCTCCTCCTTCCCATCTTCTAATTCCTACCACACCTCACTGGCCACATTGTCGGCATCTGCACCCTTCCCAACCATCACCCTCGATCTCACCCACAGCCCAACGTCCATCATATACCCCCGAGGTCCACTGCCATTCCCCCTCCCGCCGTCCACCTGCCCGCCACTCCTCGGCCTGCCCATTTGCCACAGCAACAAGCTAAATTTAACGACACCACCGCCGCCTCTGCCATTGCAAGCTGGGGAGCAGCAGCCATCGCTTACAGAAGCAATCACTGCAGCCATTACAGCGGACCCCAGCTTCAAGGCCTCGTTGGCTGCAGCCATATCGTCGATTGTTGATGCAACTAGCAAGACCAACAGCAGTGATGGCTCGCTGGCTAGGCAGCAGGTTGTGCCTTCCTCACCTCAGCTACCTCAGTCTTGCACCACATTCTCCACTAACTAAGATATTTGGTGCAATAACCAGGCCGTCTTTCAACGGCAAATGCGTTATAATATAATGTATTTGATGTCTTTTGATCACTACTTATTAAGGTTTTGTTGACGATTAAGGATGTGTTTGGATGTGCAGACTGGCTGAATCGCAATAGTTTGCTGGCTGGAGTATCAGGCGACCCTAATATTGTAGAATGTTTTCTACGGGAAACACCATCCCATTTTGGTTGCTTTCTCTTTGCTCGAAATGAAAGGGTGCAATTCATTCACTAGGGCATCCAAACATGGCTTCACCTCTGTGTATGGTCTTTTGTTTTCTTCTTTTTCTTACAGTATCGTAAGAGAGAATCGAGCCACATAGGATTTTGTAAGAAATCATGTCATAGGAGATAGTTATATATTATGTATTGGGTCGAATAATAAGATAAACAGTTTTTTTCCATTCTTGTTGGATTTTGTTAAATATTATGTATTGAATTGAATAATAAGATAAACAGTTTTTTTCCATTTTTGTTGGATTTTGAACAGCATTTGTTCCCTTCTCTATGTTGCCTACTGTGATATCTGTACATCTCTCATCAGGTCTTCTACTGGGCTGTCTGCATATTGCGGAGTACGTTTATCAGACATGGCCCATACGTGCTGCTTTTTACAGCATCCACATAATCAGATACGCCCCAAACGTGCTGCTGCTTGCAGCATTCACATTAGGGCTGTCACCATTAAGTCGAGTAGAAGCCATTGTTACATGAATATATTGGATGGTTATAAACAGTTATTTTCAGTTAGGGTTCGGGTGTCCCTAAATTTGGCCAAGAGGCAAGGAGATCTTTGAAATCTTCTTATTTTAATGATTTTTTTAGAGAAAATTGCAATATGTATTTCATAATTTTTTAATGCTTGTCGATAGATTTTCCATTTAAATTCTTTTCCCTTTGTAAAGTATAATTGTTTACAATCTATGATAATTTGTAATGTGCTTGCAATCGCAACTCCAACACTTCGAAGGCTTCATGCTCACAGTTAGGAAAGCATGTGGGAGATCTGAACACTTGTAATGAAGAGCAATCTAAGATCAATGCAACTATAGCTAAAATGTAAAGATTAATGATACTTTTATAAGATATGTTTAGATAATTGTAAAAGATAGAGATGTTGGTCATAAGATGAATAAAGTGTTAAAGCATCACCGATTCTCTGCCTCTCTAGAATGCTTCACACAAATATCTCTCTTCCTCTCTCTTGAAAATTCTAAGTAAAATATTTTATAGTAATAAATGCTAAAGAAAATATCCACAACATCTCACTACATATCTTACCTACTCTAATATGTTAATATAAACTTAGATAATTCTCCAAACGACTCAAAAAGCTATAAAAGGAAGCTCTTTATGCATGCAAGTGGTGAGGAGTGAAGCAAGCAAAGTTTCAGGGATGTGTAAAAGAGGTGACAGTAGTGTGAGCTAGATGTATGAGTGATAAGTTGTGTGAGAAAATAGATGTGAGTAATTAATGAATTCTTATTAGGATGCATAGTGAATAAGAATCTAGAGTGTAGTGGTATCATTGTAATGAAAGTGTGTGAGAAGTTTTATTATAATTTTTCCATGTTTCATTGTGGTAGAGTCATTTTTATTATAGTCTACCACTTGCATATCTAATAAGTGATATCAAAGGCTATGATCAAGGATCATTGTACAAGGAGATTCTGCCAGTTCTAGGAGTATGAGGAGATTCTCCTAGAGTATAATCAAGGACTGTGAAGTCAATTGGTTAAAGACCAGGCTTATTTGGTAGAGAATCGGGCATCATTAAGTCATAATAGTAGATATTTCTATTATAATAACCCAAATATAATTTGTGCTGATGTGGCAAAAGTTGAAATTTTGATCATTGACTTGTTAACCATAGATTTTGAGACTTGTTTGGGATGTTTTCAAACGGAATGCTCATCTGGCTCTCAAGAAGATCCCGCCTAGAATCCTGCAAGATAGAGAAAATGTCAGAGGGCACCAGGGGTGGTCCCGGCGTGGGCGCTTCGACGCTCAAGTCAGATAGAGACCTTAATAGGGGGTGTGAATAACAGAAAGAGAGAGCCAAGAGAGCTCCTATTCTGGAGGTACATACCTGAGTATATTTATAGATGAGCATGGGTGCGTAGTCGGGATGCATATGCAGTCTGTACGCAAAGAGAATGCCCAATCCTACTAGAAAACGGGTTCCATAGAGATAACTACTGACAGTCCCATAAATATTGGATTGCGCAAAGTTAAGAAATAGAAGTCCCTTTTGAATAAGGATCCCACGTGGTAAAGCGTAGCCCGAAAAATTAGGTATCTGTGTTAGAGTTCCCTGACACCAGTCTCCCCTCAAGGAGACGTGGTAACACCTTTCTTCTCATTTATTTTATCCTAGGTGCATGCTTCAATGCTTCCGCATATTTCTGTCTTAATGATGCTGCCAATATGCGATAGGTGTAGTAAACGATGCAATGCTCAGCTTTTCAAAACTTGACAGCTCTCTCTTAGGATACTTACTTTGGCCCTCTTCATTGAGCGTGTTCTCCGTCTCTCTACTAGGAGTCGAAACTTGACAGCTCTTTCTTGGGAGCATGTACTTCAACTCTCTCCTAGGAGCCAGAACTTGACGGCTCTCTCTTGGGAGCGCGTACTTCGGCTCTCTCCTGGGAGCAGTAAATTCGACAGCTCTCTCATAGGAGCGCATCTTTTGGCTCTCTCCTGAGAGCCGAAACTTGACGGACCCACTTCAAGCGCACCCTTTGGTTCCATTCTGTGGAACCTGTGGATGCGGCGACCTTTACTAAGGCTCGCCCTTCGGTTCCGCTATGCGGAATCGGCGGATGCGACGACCTTTACTGAGGCTCGCCCTTCGGTTCCATTTTGCCGAGTCGACGAATACAGCGGTCTTTACTGAGACTTGCCCTTCAGTTCCGTTCTATGGAACCGGTGGATGTAGCGGCCTTTACTGAGACTCGCCCTTTGGTTCCGTTCTGTGGAACTGGCGGATACAGCGGCCTTTACTGAGACTCGCCCTTCGGTTCCGTTCTGCGGAACCGGCGGATGCAGCGGCCTTTACTGAGGCTCACCTTTCGGTTTCATTCTGCGGAATAGGCGAATGCGGCGACCTTTATGAGGCTCGCCCTTCGGTCTAGTTCTGAGAAATCGATGGATATGGCAGTCTTTACTAAGACTCGCCCTTCGGTTCCATTCTGCGGAACCAGCGGATACGACGGCCTTTACTAAGACTCTCCCTTCGGTTCCGTTTTGCGGAATTGGTAGATGCGGCAACCTTTAATGAGGCTTGCCCTTCGATTCCATTTTGCGGAACCAGCGGATACGACGGTCTTTACTGAGACTTACCCTTCAGTTCTGTTCTGTGGAACCGGTGGATGTGGCGAGCTTTACTGAGACTCGTCCTTCGGTTCCGTTCAGCGAAACTGGCGGATACGGTGGCCTTTACTGAGACTTGCCCTTCGGTCCTGTTTTGCGGAACAGGCGGATGTGGCGGCCTTTACTGAGGCTCACCCTTTAGTCTAGTTCTGCGAAATCGATGGATATGGCGGGCTTTACTGAGACTCACCCTTCGGTTCCGTTCTGCGGAACCTGTAGATGCGGCGGCCTTTATTGAGGCTTGCCCTTCGGTTCCGTTCTGTGGAACCGGTGGATGCGGTTGTCTTTACTGAGGCTCGCCCTTCGGTTCTACTCTGTGGAACCGGTGGATGCAGTGACCTTTACTGAGGCTCGCCCTTCGATTCCGTTCTGCAAAACCAGCGGATACGGCGTTCTTTACTGAGACTTGCCCTTCGGTTCCGTTCTGCGGAACCAGTGGATGCGGCTGCCTTTACTGAGGCTCACCCTTCGATTCTGTTCTATGGAACCTGTGGATGCGGCTGCCTTTGCTGAGGCTTGCCCTTCGGTTCCGTTCTGTGGAGCCGATGTATGCGGCTGCCTTTACTGAGGCTCGCCCTTCGGTTCCGTTTTGTGGAGCCGGTGGATACGGTAGTCTTTACTGAGACTTGCCCTTCTGTTCCATGCTGTGGAACCGGTGGATGCGGCTGCCTTTACTAAGGCTCGCCCTTCGGTTCCGTTCTGTGGAACCGATGGATGCAGTAACCTTTACTGAGGCTCGCCCTTCGGTTCCATTCTGTGGAACCGGCGGATACGGTGGTCTTTACTGAGACTCGCCCTTTGGTTCCATTTTGTAGAACCAGTGGATGCGGTTGCCTTTACTGCGGCCCCCCCTTCGGTTCCATTCTGTGGAACCAGTGGATGTGGCGACCTTTACTGAGGCTCGCCTTTCGGTTCTGTTCTGCGGAACCGGCAGATGTGGCGGTCTTTACTGAGACTCGCCCTTCTGCAGTAACCTGCAATTTTTAAAAATATTGGATCCGTCTTTTTGCCTCTCCATGACAAACTACATTAATGAATTTGCTCTTCACGGAATCCCGCAATTAGTGTAAGCAACGGATCCGTCTCACATAAGATGTCACGGATCCGTTGGACCTCAGGACAATGGAAAGTTGTGGCTTACGTCTTGGTTTGTAAGAGCAAATCTATTTTCTCCCGTGCCAATGTTCCATTTCTTAGAAAATCTGTGTTTGGTTTACGCTTTGATTTTGCGAAAAAATTCTTGACTTCTTCCGCTTCCTGGAGAATCATGATTTAATGTACTGCTCTATTTATGTTCCCCCTTCGTGGAAAATCTGCTATGTGGAAAAATATTGACTCGGTGCGCTACTTAGTTTATGCTTCCTCTCTCTCAAAATACTCTTCTGTTGAATCTTCTAGTGATACGTTCGGATGATATTTCCAAGCCATCTGTTTGTGTGCCTACTTGATTTCTGAGGTACTCCTAATCTCATAAACCTTATTAAAATCTTGGTATGTAGCTAGGTAGCTAACTTGATAGAAACGTGCACTAAACGGGAATAACATACTCAATCAAACAGGCATCTCGATGCGGAAGTAGAAGATTTGTGGGACGCTTCTATGGAGCTGCCGGGTTGCAAAATTGTAGGAAGCTCATCGTCACTTCTGATTTTTGCTAGCCTGATTCTATTTTCCTTTGACCTATTCAGATTAAAGAGTGAGAAATTAATGAGAAAATAAGGATTCATGAACTGTATAATTAGAGTCCTTGGAATTAGTAACCACATAGTTGGGTTCTCACAGACGGCACCAATGTTTGGGTTGTCTCCAAACGGAATGCTGATCTGGCTTTCAAGATGATTCCGGCTAGAATCCTGTAAGATAGAGAAAATATCAGAGGGCGCCGGGGGTGGTCCCGGCGCGGGCACTCCGACGCTCAAGTCAGATAGGGACCTTAATAGGGGGTCTGAATAACAGAGAGAGTGAGCCTAGAGAGCTCCTATCCTGGAGGTATATACCTGAGTGTATTTATAGATGAGCATGAGTGCGTAGTCGGGATGCATATGCAGTCTGTACGCAAAGAGGATGCCCAATCCTCCTAGAAAATAGGCTCCATAGAGATAACTATTGACAGTCCCATGAATATTGGATTGCGCAAAGTTAAGAAATAGAAGTCCCTTTTGAATAGGGATCCCACGTGGCAAA
>JAYJMB010005858.1:0-11567 GCA_036873735.1 Pouteria campechiana
GGTCGGATGAATTTTGGTTATAAATTTCCTTAATTTTTACCTCTTAGCTTAATAAACAGTATCGATAATGATTAATGAATTAGATATTATAAATATATGCTCATGAGCCCCAACTAAGCATCTCCCCCACAACTATGGTAAAAAGGTTTCTGTGCGAGCAAAACCCTTCTTTTGTAAACACATTTCCTTGGAAAACCAACCTCGCAAATGCTACCGTTTTCTATTTTCAGGTTTGCACTTGAATACCAAAATCAGGTGTCATTCCAAGAAAGTCCATTCAAGTCAACATGTGACTTGTAAAAATGTCAATGCTACATTGAGATGGATATACATACATACCAGGTAAATGTACCAGGTTACAAACTACACCGGTGCTAAAAGAATTTACTATTCAGGAGGAAGCAATTAAATATATGGTGTAAATGAGGCCAAGCTCAGACACTGGGGATTTGATCAGACCCAACATCAGCAAAACACTTTGCCAACTTGCTTGCATCTTGAACCCTGAGACGTGTTCCCTGCTGGCCAACAACAACAGCTGCTACCCTAGACGCCAGCATACCCATACCTTTCAGGTCCGAGGCGCCTCTAAGAATTCCATATAAGAAGCCTGAGGCGTATGCATCCCCAGCCCCGCAAGTGTCCACTGGCATGCAAGGGGTGGGAGGTATGTATACAGCTTTGCCTTTTACACCTATGTAAGATCCTTTTGGGCCATCAGTGACAGACACCAGAGGCACGAAATGGCTCAAGTACCTTGTTGCTGAACTGGGGCTTTCGTTTCCTGAGAAGCGGCAGAGGGCTCGTGCTTCATTGCTGTTTGCAAAGACAATGTCTGCATAGTTTCCTATAATTTTCCTGAGAAAAAATCATATAGAACCTCCCATTAGATCCATTGGATAGACTGGCTATGAATGAATGAACAAGTGCAGCATAGAGGAATCAGATTCCTTTGTAGTCTGATCTTGTGTTGGATAAAGGAAACAGCAAAACCTAGATGACTCAATAATACCTCTGACCCAGTTGCTTTAGGGATAAACAGTGACAGGAATTTCTATCTACTTGCAAAAGTTTTCTGATGGACCAGGCTTATCAATAGAGCACTTTCTCCCATGAAGAGCAATTATGCATACAGTTTCGCTGTCTGCTAAGAGGTTGATTCAAAGACTATTCTTTTACTTCCTTTCATAACTTTTCATTTAAACTTTTTCTCTCTTCTTATTTTCCTTGTTTCAAAAGCAAATTTGAGGAATATAGCATTATTTTGTGAAAAAGCCTTTTTCTATGCTATGGTCCAAAGCTCATCACGCGCAGAAGTGAAACAAGTACAAAACTGATTACATAAACTCAAATACAATGGCTTACCAAAAGCGATCATAGTATCTCTCAACACACGATACATCAGATGCAGTAACAGCAATAAGAGCACCATTCTTGTGGGCATCTTCACATGCTTTCAGAATGGCTTCTGTTGTGCCAGGAAATTCAAACAGATACCCTTCTATAACAAGAATATTTGTTTTTGCAAAAATTCCAGCCAAGAATGGGTCATAGCTAATGGTTGAAGAAGTACCCTGCAAACACAGCACAAGATGAAAAACTTCTTGACATCTGCAATTCAACTTATAAACCATGCATAGCCTAAAGGCCAAATCTAAATACACACAAAAATAGAACTCATAGATTCTTCTAATAAATTGTCTATCGAAGTACACAAATCACAATAAAAAAAAGGTAGTAAGAACCACATGTGGATTACAAGAAGAATACAATTTTTTTATTCATTTTTTGTATATGCTTTCATTATTGTTCAGCATAGCATATGTAACTTCTAATCTTTCTGTGAAAGTCAAGAGCACCCTTAATTTGTCCAAAGGCTCCAGGAGTTCCCATATTTTAGCAAGGTAAGAAACAACATGAACAGGCCATTAGCGTTCATGTGTGCCCACCCTCGAGAAACAACTAGGCTGCAGGATTCCCTAGAAGACTCCCACAACTGATCTCTTATTTGATCCACTGATCAATCCACTTGCTCAACTCACATCAAGCTTCCTTGCATCAGCTGACCGAGAATCTGCCTTCTAAAAGCCTCAACTGCAAGCTAAAGCTACAGTTACAAGTCTACAATGGAACTTCTAGATAAAACAGCCAAGTGAACCTTCCTCTCTAAACTATTCTAGTCCCAGAAGATATTCTAGCAACTAAGACAGTTTGCCAGGAGAAATGTCCAAAAGTTCTTATTCCGATGACCAAACACATATTTATGCATCTATCCAGCTGACTGACTGAGTTCTGGTTATCATCCAATCAATCTCTGCCTAACTCTAACTCATTGAATTACAGATGTTGTCCACTCACTCTCCAACTCACTGGGTTACAGATCACAGAATTACATCTAGCATCCACTGACTTTCTAGGTACTCAATCCTTGAGCTGATGCTCCAGCCAGACCAAGGCTTTTCAGATTCTTGGCACAATGCACTGGCTAACCACCATTGTCGGTGGAGCAATGGTAGTGCTACTTGGTTCTGGGCTCAATACACTGGATAATCGCCAATGTCAAGTTCTGACACAGACGGATTGTTCATGCAGCCTGCAGGATGTCCTGACTCACAGAGAGATGGACAACACTGTTCGCAGCATGCATGTCCAGATTGGTCGTGTTGTCAGCAGGGTCCCCCAGCATAGCGAGCATCATAGTACACTGCTCACCATATGTCTCCTCTTGCTGGACCTCCAGCACATGTATGACCTCCAATCCTTTCAGCTCTTCCACATCAGGGTCCGTTCCATTTTCCCTTGAATATCCACCTTGTCCTCAAGGTGAATGTGTGGAAACTTCTGTTGTATCATATTCAAGTCTTCCAAAGTAGAGTCAAATATTGGGTAGACAAGTCCATTAAACCAGTATCTTTTCTCCACCTCTCTTGATCCATCCTCCATCAATAATTTTCTTTGGTTCCAGAAACATGTAGCCGGCAGGGTTGAACTTAGGCAAATCAACCTATCCAGAAAAGTGACAAGGAACACTGCACCTTTATCAGGAACGATAGACTTAGGAATTACCTGCATTCAGACCATTCTTTGTACAAATACCTGAGCAACTTGTCAGTTGTGTAGGAATGACTCAAAGCATGAAAATGAGCATACTTGTAAAGTCTATCCATGACAACATTGATTACTCTTTGTATGGAAGGAGGAGGCAGACCTTCTATGAAATCCCTAATCACCTCTTCCCATGGCTGATTTGGAAATGTAATTGGCCATATCAAGCCCAGGGCCTCTACATTTCATTCTTAGTTCATTGATAAACTAAGCTAAACCACATTTTCTTATTTGATTCTCCTTTCTAAGAGAACTAAGGCCTCATTTGGGAATGGAGAAAAGTTTTTCAGCTTTTCCACCCCTTTTAATGTGATTTGACATCTTAACTATCTAATAACCCTATTTAACAAGTATGGCGTAGGTGCCACAGTTATAACATAATCCAAAGTTCAAGTAAGCACTTTTGCTGCTAGGATCCACTTCCAAGGAACTTTGATACCTTTTGCAGCTGCTTGATACACCTTTCAAATTTTCTACTTGTCCTCCAACAGCGTAGCAAATCCCATGGCAAACATTAGTGAAAATGGATGAAATAGTTTAACACTTCATATCTGTTTTCTTCTTTTAGCCTTAGTTCAACTTCATATCCGATTTCCTCTTTTAGCCCACTAGAAAATATCCCAATAAAGCATTCTCTGGTAACACATGAACACTTTATGAGAACCTTTATCTCACCAATTCTTAACCAAAATTCCAATCCACAACTTTGCCCCAAAAACTACAGATTCACAGCAATACTCCTAACAACCTCCTACAAACCAGCAATTCAAGCACATCAAACCACAAAACGAGACTCAGAACTAGGTTAGAGATATTTACCTTTTTCCTGTGCAAGTATATGAATTCTTAATCCTTCCACAATAATAGCAATCTAAAACTCCACAGTAGCTAGGTTGATGCCAGTTGGAACAATCCAGTCATTCAACTTCAAACTTCCTCTGATCGGTTGATAAAGAATCTTACTTCCAAGTTTCTACCACATGCTACAGCTACAACTATAGGTCTAAGATGGAATTTCTAGTGCAAACACCCAAAGAAAAGCTTCCTCTCTATGCTATTCCAGCAGATATTCCCCCAACAGAGGTAGTTTGCTGGGAGAAACATCCAAATGTTTTTGTTCCAATCAACAAACAGGTAATTATACCTCCATCCAGCTGACTCACTGAATACAATAATCCACTCAATCTCTAGCTAATTCAATGAGTTACAGTTGTCCTCTCACTCTTTAAATTGCTCGGTCAAAAATGTCAACCACTCATTCTCTGACTTACAGGTGGCATCCAATTATGCTCTAAGCCACTGAGTTACAGCTAGCATACAATTACTTTCCAACTACCCAGTCCTTGAGTTAAAACTCAAATCAAACCAAGGCTTTCTACTTGGTTCTTGGTACAATATACTGCTAGCTAACCACCTTTGTCCAACCAAGTAGAGCAAAGGCTGTGCCACTCAGTTCTTTGCTCAATATGCTGGATAACCATCAATGACTGAGTTCTGGCACAAAAAAATGGTTCGCACAGCCAGAAGGGTGCTATAAAGCACTGACAGCAAGACAACACTGTCTGCTGCATGCATACCCAGATTGGTCGCAGGTCCCCCAAACCCACCAAGCACCATACCATGATGCCACCAAATGTATCCCCTTGCAGCCTTGCTGGAGCTCAAACATATGAATGACCTCCAAACTACTCGACTCTTCCAAAAAGGGTCTGTTACAATCAGACTGGGATGAAACAAGAGAGATCCAACAAACACAACCTCTAATGTCCTTGACATTATTCTAAACACCTCCCATCACAGAATCATAAGTCACATGCAAAAAAATTTGAAAAAAGATCCACGCTGATTGAGTTAAAGATTTGATCAACCAATCCTTGCATGTATATGAGAGAGAGAGAGAGAGAGAGAAGAGTTTGTGTGTGTGTGTGTGTGTTGTATTCATGGCCAGCAAGCTTCTTCCTCTCCATTTTTTAAAATTTTCTTGGGGGACAAAGAGAGAGCTGTAGTCATGACCCAGCAAGTTTCTTTGTCTCCCCAAGCTTCTGAAGTGGAGGACAGAAGAAACTGAGAATGGTCTGGCTTGAGATTCACTAGTTTTCATCATTACATAATTACTGTTACTCCTACTTTAAATTAGATTCAACATTAAGTTTCTTACAGGTTCTCAAAAAAGAAAAAAAATCAACAAGATTTTTATGCTGTGGTCATTTGACAAGTCTAAACAGGAAAAATCATTTTCTTAATCAAACCCCAAAGTAATTACTAATGTTCTCATTTTTTCACATCATTAATAAGAATTTTTCAGTGACACTGGCATCTATTTGTTCATTACAGCCAACCTTATTCAAGGACAAGGTTATTAGCCTGCTGTCAGATAATGAAATCCAGTTTATGCTCTATCTTGCTGAGTCTAACTTACATGGCAAGAATTTATACCTAAGATCTGTTAAAGGTGCAGGAAGAGTTAAATGCCAGGTCATATAGCTTTTGTGAAGCAACATACCGTCAACATTGCAGTAAATAAACCATGTGTAAATAGCAAAAGACTTTTCATGTCTAAAAAATGGATAATTGTCTAATGCATATTCTTGAAATTGATGATTAACACTACAGAAATCATACATTTACCAAAATAAATCATGGATTTCTTTCATTCGAAACTATAAGACGGTATCCTTTAGAGAATCAATCAGGAGGACGTAGACCTGATATGCGAGCATGGTACGCTGGGCATCAGATGTTGTAAGAACTATAACCGTCCCTGTTGTGCCATCCTTCACTGGTGCAGAGAGGAAATCCACATTTGCTCGGCGTAGTTTTGCCCTGAAGTAGTAAAAGAAATAAATAAAAGCTTGCAACATTAAGACTGGAAGGGAACTTGAAATATTCCAATGGCCTCCAACATGTTATGGTAAATCATGCATCCACAGTCATCTCTTTGTATTAACATAGCAGATACATCATGAATGGCCCAAATTCCCCACGAAAAGGAACAGAGTGGTTCTACCTAGAAATGACATGCATATACTAATTTCATGAGAAATACTTTAAAACTGCACTTTAAATCCCTCCTAAAAAAATTAAAGGGTAATGAAGCTTGCTTCTATTGTAGTTTTTCCACTTGGTTTTACAGTAACTCTTATCTTTTCAGTTAACAATGCCACATTTTAGGAGTTTTTGTTTCCCCTAGTGTTAGCTTTATCGGTAATTAAGGATATATTGATAATTCAAAAAACATATTATCACTTTTATCGGAGAATTATTATCAGGAAATTTAATCAAAAATAAAAAAATAATTTTAAAAAAATTAAAATGTATGCATATATGTCTGTATCGATATATGTATATGTACACAGGTATTTATATATGTGTATATATGTATGTATAAACCCACACATATACATACATACATACACGTATGTATGTATTGTGTGAGTGTGTGCATACAGGTAATGATTTAATACAACCAGTTGCATACAATCACATTTTCATTTGAAGTTTTGATCAAATACAAGCTAACCTTAACATTAGTTAATTTATATTTTTTTTATATGATATCAAAAATTATCATGATTGGAAACTTACATGTGCCAAAAAAATAAAATCATTTGGTAGCGAATATGTAATGATTAAAATTATTTAATAGCTATATGGACACATAAGTATGTAATTCAACATTTACACCTTTCAATATCTTCTTTCTATCTAGATAAATGATTTTGTAAAATTTTATTGCATCTCAATATTTGAGTAAATCGATCTAAGTGATTTTCATATCTTACAGATAATTTTATGCCTTTTCAAATGATAAAGACCACATGAAACCATAGTCAACATGATTTCAAGTATTCTAGCTAAATGGATGGCAGTAAATATGACAGCCAAATTGGATCTCATCCAATAATAAAATGGGTTTTCTCCATGCAATTGGTTGTATTGAATTATTTCCCTATATTTGTGTGCGTGCATGCTCACTTAGTACAACTTCAGTAATCTTGGTAAGAAAAAATAAAAGTATTGGTTCATTTTATTGCATCTCAATATTTGAAAAAATCGATCTAAGTGATTTTCATATCTTACAGATAACTTTATGCCTTTTCAAATGATATAGACTTCATGAAACCCACAATCAACATGATTTTGAGTATTCTAGCTAAATGGACAGTGGTAAATATGATAACCAAATTGAATCTCATCTAATAATGAAAAGGTTTCCCTCCATGCAACCGGTTGTATTGAATTATTTTCCTGTATTTGTGTGTACATGCTCACTTAGTACAACTTCAGTAATCTTGGTAAGAAAACATAAAAGTAAATGTCTCTCCATCATGTCTCATGCCCATAGGATGGCATAAAAACAGCAATTCATGCACTACACAAAGATACCATATCAGATCATTTTCTCATATGATCATGCAATTATAGCCATTACCTGTAAAAGCTGCCTAAAGGATCACCACCTACACTGCCTACCATGGCAACATGCAGATGAGGACCTCCAATGGGCTCACTGCCAAGCCTTGCTAAAGCCACCAGAGTGTTTGATAGAGAACCTCCAGCAGCAGCCTTATAGCTGCAACCATCCATTGCCCGCAAAACTCTACCCCTTTCCTCGTGGTCAACAACTTTCCTCGTCCCCTTCTCTATATCCAACCTCTCCAGAAAAGCATCATCAACCATTCCAGAAAAATCTACCTGGAGCAGTACAGTGCAGGGGGCGCCAATGATGTTAATAAAGCGACAATTTTTGTCAGGCAAAGAAACCTGCAACTTAGATGCATCTCATTCCTGAGAATGGTGCTGCATGAGTCTAACAGTTGTCCAACAAAGTAGAGAGCAAAGTAAGGAATCTGTGTTTTCATCCCAACAAGACAACAAACAGCACTAAGGTGTGTTTGGTAAAGAGTGAAAAACCGTAGAAAACTTTTCCACCCTTTTCTACCACATTTTGATGTGATTTGACATTTCAACCACCTAACAATACTATTTTTCCTCATTATTACTTATATTTCTAGTAATTATTTCTCATCTTTTCATACAAAAAGCATACTTATTTTATTTTTATTCACTTTATTTCTAATCATTACCTCCTGTTACATCTCATCATTTTCCTTACTTTTCCATATTTCTTTTTTTCCCACCTCCTTTCCTCATTCCCAGACACAAATCTATAAGGGAGCATTTCTCTACAGAACAATGGAAGCAAAAAACAACTTGGCTTTTAGCAATATAAAGATGAAACTATTTGTAATCAGCACAGCCAATGACTTAGTGGACAAAGCTTCAGAACCGCTTCGTTTCAAACCCGCCGTGGATGATCGGATGAAGTCAAATCCAACAAAAATACTCATGATAACTTATTCACGCAGGATTCTAAAGATTATTTTGATAAAAGGCTTAGATGAACCAAAGAATTAAAATCATTTGAGAGTGAATATACACCGTTTAAAATCCCTTCCTTACTTATGCTACCCATGAATATGCAATCAAAAATCCATTCCATTAAAAATCTTTCTGACACGTTGATGCATGATTCACAAAATTTTAAACATTTCAGCATTTGATGTTGCCCACGCAGGCCTCTAATTAAAATAATTTCAAGTATTTTAGCTAAATGAATAGTTTTAAGCATCGAGGTCGGATTGGATTTTATCCAATCATCCCTGATGCGCCACTAAGCGAAAAGTTTAAATTCAATTCCCGTCACAGAACCAGTAAAACAGCAAGGAAAAGGAAGAATTTTACCATCGCCTGTCCAAGACCCAAAACATCCCATCTCTCGGGCGCAACAGAAGCCTCCATCTCCTTATCCTTCTCTTCTTCTTCTTCATCTTCTTCTCCGCTCTCAACCCCCGTCTCCCCTCGTCCGAGACTAGAAACTCTAGAGACTCCATTTCTTCTTCTAACGGAAACCCTAGAATCCCTCCCCTCCCTCTTTCTCTGCAGAGCGGAGCACTTCTCCTCATTGTTCAAGAGGAGACGGCCCCCGCGTTTGTAGAGGAAGTTTTCCGAAGAAGGGGAGTGCGGGAATAGAGAAGAATATCTGGAGGCAAGCTTGAAATTGGAGATTGCATGGCCGCAGCTGCTGTGGGAGCAGGAGAGGAAGGAGAGAGCCATTGGCATTGACTTTTTAGAGGGTGGAGGACGAGGCTCCACGCAAACGGCGGCGGAGGAGCCTGGAAATGGATAGCTCTGCAGCAGAAGTTTTATCGAGAGGGATATTTGCAAATAGGCCCATGTAGTTTGGCTTTCATTTCACGGAATATTTGCAGATGGGCCAACATCGTTAGGAGCCATTAGATTAATAATTAATATCAAGGAATTTTTTATTAATTTTTTAGCATTATTAATTTAAAAGAGCCCTAGCATGTATCACTCCGTACCTAAAATTTGCAAATTTTAAGAAAGAAGAAGTGGAAAAAAGTAATATGGAAATATAAAGAAAAGAAGTGAAAAAAAGTAACATGAAAATATAAAGAATAAAGAAAAAATTAAGTGAGATAATAAAGGATAATGATTAAAAATAAAATAAATAAAATTTTATGCAAATAAAAAAAATTAATTATTAGAAATATAAATAATAATTAAAAATAGTAAATTGCTAAGTAGTTAATATATTAAATTATATTAAAATAAGTGAAAAAATTTCCCACATCTGTTTTTTTCAAACAAAATTACAATACCAATGTAGCATAACTCTTCTTAACTTATTCCATTGAGTCCAATCTATTTTCTAATGACATTTATACGATGTCAAAGAGTTTTAAAGTCTCTTTGATAATTGCAAGGTCCTAACAACTGTTGAAAAGTATAAATTAATCATTATTATTGTGTAAATGATTTATTTATATTATCGGAGCTAAGATCTTCTTTAAAAAGAGGGGTTTATCCCCATATAATATAGCCTTTAGCGTGTGTATTGGTATTAGTAAAAAAATGCTTGTTATTTTGAAATAAAATTAAAAATACAGTTGACCCATTGTAGAAAAACTCTCACATTTTCTCTTTTTTACTCATCCTCATAAAAGCCGATTGATATCGTATATGCATGTTTTAACCTATGATTTGTGCACAGCATAAATATTTCCCGTTAGTTGGAAATTAACCTTATCATACTATGGCAGATTTTTTTAAAGTAAGAAATGATGAACGGCAGAGGAAGTTAGAGAATGTTGAAAAGGACTCCTTATTTAAACTAAGTGACAATTCGTATACACAGTACAACTAAATTTTAAGTAATGACACAAATTGATGTCCCCATGTACTTTATATCTATGAGTACTTCAGGTATTTAAGAAAAGGCATTTCCGGATATGCGGTTTTTATGATGTTAATAAATATACTTATAAATTTATTAAAGAAATGAAAATTTACTTATTCCATTAGTAACCATGATGGGTGATAATGCAGCAACAATGGAAACAGTTAACATCTATATTAAACCACTATGACAGTCAATATCAAAATTAGCATGATTATAAAATTTTTATAAACTTAAGGATATAGTTGAAAGGTTTTTCGTAGAAATATTAATATATTTTAAAAATAATATCTAAATACCTATTTTATATAAAAAAAATTAATATGCTAACATATTTTATAAATTTATTTCAAATTTGCCGAAAAATAGTATAACTGGGTTAAGTTAGATTTTATTTTTTTGCAAATGTCCTAAAATACGTAGGACATATATTTTAAAAGAATGGTTAAGAGAAGCAGAGACGAACTAAATAACACCAGTATTTTGGTGGATTTGAAATAAGCTTCTAAAAATATATAGACATACTTTCTATTATTGATAAAATAAAATAGTTGTGAAATTGTCAATAAAATATGTTGAGACATCCGAACAAAAAAACCCATATTTGAAAAAATAAAATAAAAAGGCACATGCGTTGTAGTCTTAGGGAAAAAATGCGTGGGCATTGAAGCAAATGCCAAAAATAAAAAATAAAAAAGCTATTTTTGGTAGCATAGTGACAGTTTATAACAATCCTAAACAACGTAGGCCTTTTAGCAAATAATTCAAACATTGTGCAGGGAATCTGCAAATACCCGAACCACGCAGGCCACGATATGGTTGGAGCCAAACCACGTAGATGCGCAACCGAGAGACAGTCGATGCTTCGTCAGAATCAACATTTGAGAGTGGAAACCGTCGCAGCGCAGAATATCACTGCTTCCACGTCTTTTAACCGCTGATTCTCGGATATCTACTCGCTCACTGACGACATGATACTCTGCCGTTTTAATAAATTGTAATACGCAGCTGCCAGCCATTATGCCTTAGCATGATACTCAAATGGATAACGAGTTTTGGTATGCGTCGAATATTTTATAGACGCAACGGTTGCGATGATTTCTATGGTAAGGGTGGAATCATTGTGCATGATGACCGGATGCATGCGTATCATCCATGACGCTCCTTCGGAGTAACGTATTCCGTGGAAACACTTTGGTGC
>JAYJMB010005859.1:0-11566 GCA_036873735.1 Pouteria campechiana
AAGTCATCTCCGACCACTAAGTCTATAGCTACACAAGTAGCAAATTAGTAGGGTAAATCCAGTGACACTTCCTAAATCAATTTTTAATTATGCTTCAAATGCCGTAGTTATGGTCATATTGCTTTTGAATGTCCTAACCGTATTGTTGTCACTTTGTTAGAAGAAGAGATTACATAAAATAATGAGGAAGATGTTAATGAAAATAATTTAGATTGTTAAGAAGAAATTATATACACAGATGAAGGAGAATGATTTGTAATCCAAAGAAATTTAACTATGGTGCAAACCAGTGATGATTCTTAGGTGTGGGAGAATAATTTTCATACCAAGTTCACTTCTCATGGGAAGATTTGTGATGTTATAATTGATAGTAGTAGTTGTACTAATGTGGTTGCTACTAAAATGGTAGAGAAATTACAACTGCAAATAGAGGATCATCCACATCCATATAAACTTCAAGGGCTTCAAAAGGATAGGGATGTGAAGGTCATTACGAGATGCTTAGTTCAATTTTCTATTGGGAAGACTTACTAAGATGAGGTTTGGTGTGATGTTGTGAACATCGATGCCTGTCATTTATTATTAGGCAGGTTGTGGTAATATGACAGGAAGGTTAGGCATGATGGTTACAAAAATACTTACACTTTTGTCAATGAGGGAGTTCGAATTGTGTTGTCTCCTCTCAAATCAAAAGGTAAATTCAAACCATCAGTAGAAAAGGGAGACTTTTTTTTATTAGGCAAGTACATGGAAAAGGCACTCCTAGAAGGCTATGAAGCATATGGAGTTACAGTGGAAAGTTAATGAACCCAAAAGAGCATGAGGAGCTGCAGTGGAAATTTAATGAACTTTTTGGAAATGGATTAGTATGGGAAAGCATGAGTTCGTGTGCAGTTCCAGCTTTATTGTTGTAAAAAAAAAAAGATGGTTCATGGCATATGTGTATAGATAGTAGGACTATCAATAAAATCATCATCAAATATAGGTTTCCTATTCCTCGACTTGATGATTTGGATGACCAGCTTTATGGGGCTATGATCTTTTCTAAAATTGATCTCTGAAGCGGATATCGTGAAATTAGAAAGAGTCTCGGAGATGAATGGAAAATAACCTTGAAAACTAGAGATGAGCTTTATGAATGGTTGATTATGACCTTTGGTCTTTCTAATGCTCCAAGCATATTTATGCATCTCATGACTCAATCTTTAAACCATTCATAGGGAAATTTTTGTTGTCTAGTTGGATGATATTTTGGTATATGGCAGCTTAGAAGATCAACATATGGAGCATTTGAGGATGATGTTTTAGACCATGCGAGAACAAAGGCTATATGTTAATTTAAAAAAATGTTAATTTTTCTCAGCTAATATTGTTTTCTTTGGTTATGAGGTAACAACTATAGGAATCAAGGTTGATACTACCAAACCTAAAGCAATTTTTGGTTGGCCATTTCCTTAATCACTTCATGACATTTGAAGTTTCCATGACCTTGTCTCTTTCTATCTTATGTTTATCAAAGGCTTTAGCACTCTTGTGGCAACTATTACAGATGTTTGAAGGGTGGATCATTCAAGAGGATAGATAGATTCAACATAAAAAAGTTTTTGGCTTATCAAGCACAACTTAATTAGTGCTCCAATACTTGTCCTTCCTAACTTTGATAAGGTGTTTGAAGTGGATTGTGATGCCTCAAATGTTGACATTAGTGCTGTTTTAAGTAAAGAAGCTAAGCATATTGCATTTTATAGTAAAAAAATGAATGGAAGTTTAATGAAGTTCTCCACTTATGAAAAGTAATTTGATGCTATTGTTCAAGCACTTAGTCATTGGAGTCATTATTTTGTTCCAAATGAATTCATCTTATACTCTGATCATAAAACATTAAAGCATTTGAACAGTCAATACAAAATTTCTAGTTGCCTTCCTAGATGGGTTGAATTTCTCCAACCTTACTCGTTTTCAATCAAGCATAAAGCTGGAAAACTTAATCAAGTTGTTGATGCTTTGAGTAGAAGTCATACTCTATTGAATGTAACAGAAGTTAAAGTTTGGGTTTTGAATTGATGAAGATGCTTTATCAAGATGATGCTGAATTTATCTCTATTTGGGCAAATTGTTCTAAGAGGTTAGTGAAAGGTTTATTTTAGCAAGATGGATTTCTTTTCAAGGCTAATAGAGTATGTATTTCCACATGTTCATTAAGGGAAGTTATCTTCAAGGAAGCATATGGAGGTGGTCAAGCGGGACATTTTGGTAGGGACAAGACATTAACCCTTGTTTAAGAACATTTCTTTTGGCCAAAACTGACTTGAGATGTTATGAGACATGTTAACAATTGTAAAATTTGCTATAGGGCAAAGACTCATGGTCAAAATTTTGGCTTATACACCTCACCAATTTCACAAACTCCATGAGGAGATATTAGTATAGATTTTATCTTAGGGCTACCTCGCACTCAAAGGTATCATGATTATATTTTGGTGGTTGTGGATAGGTTTTCTAAAATGACTCACTTTATTCCTTATAAGAAATCTCTTAATGCTTCTCATGTAGCTGAACTATACTTCCAAAGGCTATTGTCTCAGATCGAGATGTTAGGTTCATGAGTCATTTTTGGAGGACCCTTTGGAGGAAGTTAGGTACTCATCTTACATTTAACACTATCTATAATCCACAAAAGGATGGCAAAACTAAAGTTGTCAATAGAACATTGGGAAATCTTCTAAGAAATTTGATAAAAAATAATATTTGCAAGTGGGATCTTCTTTTGCCTTATGCTGAGTTTGCTTCCAACCGATCTTTTAGCCAAACCACTACTTGTAGTCCTTTTGAGATTGTATATGGTCAGAATCCCCCGAGTCCTCTAGATTTATCTCCTTTGCCCATATTACACCACCATAGTGAAGATGTTGAAGAACGAGTTAAATCTATTAAGGTATTGCATGAGAATATTAGAGAAAAGATTACAAAGCATAATTCAAAATTCCAAGCTCAAGCACATGAGCACTGCAAGGCAATTCAATTTTAAGAGGGTGATTTAGTTTGGATTCATTTGAGAAAGGGTTGTTTTCATCCTGGCCAATTTGCTAAACTCAAGTCAACTGCAGATAGTCTTTTAAAAGTTCCCAAGCGTATTGGGGAAAATGCTTAAAATATTGAACTTCTAGTAGGTTATGATGTATATGATATTTTCAATATAACAGATCTATCTCCATACTATCAATACTTGACTCAAGGATAAGTCTTTTTCAACCAGGGAAGCTTGACGTAGGAGTTGAATGCAATCAATCTATCTTGAATTTTCAAAGGGGCCATGCTCAATAACTTTGCCTCAAATGATGTGAAGCTAGTTCATTGAAAATTGCAGTAGTACTCCTCAAATAGGCATGATAGTTATGATATGTTAATTTTAAATGCCTTGATTTTCATTTCAGCGATTAATTTTCTTTCTTCAGCTTGAAGCTTGTAGATTGTGAAGATAATTTTGATTTTTTATCATTATTCTTCTTCTATGTGCACATTTCAAGCTTTTCTTGCATATACTTGAGAGATTCTTGCATTTTTTCTTTCATACAACATCAAATAGATGTGAGCTTTATGCAACTATTCCATCAGTTCAATTCCTTCCTATCACGAAATAGTATGCAGTTAAGAATCTAGATTGCTTAGCAAAATAAAATATACTTCATTATTTTGAATAGGTCATTCATTACTTAAATTGTTTGCTTTTTTATGAATATTTTCCTTTTTTTGATTGTCTCTAAAATTCTATTTTAATTAGTGTTTTAATTTTTAAAATAAATTTATTTGATTTAGATTCTTCTAATCTACACTAAACCTTAAGATTCTATTCATGTTCTCATGAAGCTATATTAGACACAAATGAAATCATATTAGAAACAAATGAGTAAATGGATTATGGAAATTAAAAGAATATAGAGGAGTTTGGGTTTGAGTTGCCATACATGCCCCTACCTTTCCTTTGTCTCTGGCTTCTTTAAACATCTTCTTCATCGAGTATCAAGAAGCCATTTGTCCTTTAATGGAGCTTGATAGATTTTCCTTTCTTCTTCTTCTTTCTCCACATTTTCTTCTTTGACAACTTGCTTCTCCTTAACTTGTGATGATCTCTCAATTGCTTTAGCCTTTTGTTCTTCAATTTGATTTTGAGGCTTACCAATTTCTTCTTCTTCTTTGGGTTACTCTCTCTCAACCCATGAGTCTTTTTCTGTTGGAGGTTGCTTGTCCTTTTCTTCTACTTGGTTTCTTGCAGTCAAATCAATCTCGACAATAACATTAGTTTCATTCAAGTGCAGATCAACTTGCCCCCATAAACTGTCTGTAACTTGTCGAATATTTCTCTTACACTTTTACAGGTTAAGACAAAGTTGCAAATGGTGGGGCAGAGAGCTATGTAGAGCATTCATAGCTTTGACATTTTCTTACTGTGCTCTCACTTCATCCTCACTTATACGAATGAAAATGATTTTCCATACCTGAAGGTTATGGACCATAATATGTATTTCCAATCTCCTCGTCCATTGTGCATAATAGGATCCATCATAATATGGAAGTTGGGAGGTGGAGTATCCTTCACAGAACATAGAGGATGATAGTATTGGGTTAGCCATGTGGATCTCTATAATTAGTTATGTAGCCCACTCTAATACTACTTGTTGGTTCCCTTGGGATGACTATATCCAAGAGGGGAGGGGTGAATTGAGTTTATAAAAATTTCTTGCTTGTCCCCTATTTAACTAATGTCCCCTTGTCTATACTTGTGTGCAATACAATATGAGATAAATGATAAAGCAGTAATGTGCAAGGAAAGTAAAGCAATCACACAAATAGTATACACAATATTTTTATAGTAGTTCGGGAACCCCGTCCCTACATTCACACTTCTAAGAGCACACTCTCCTTGTGCCTTGGATTCCACTATATCCCATATAATGGAAATACAATAGTGCTCATAAGACTCTTTTAGATTCTAGCTCTAGGGGGTATAAATAAGTATTCCCAACACACTTCTGGATTCCAACTCTAGGGGGCTTAAACTAGTGTTCCCAATACTCTTCTGGATTCTAGCATCAGGGGGCGTAAACTAATGGCTCTTGTCTTAACAGATAGTCATAACCATTCTCCACACTATCCATACTATTGTAGCCTCGCTTTGTTTGAAGTAAGTCTCAAAGAATATGTTTGTCTGCTGATACTGTAGCAGAGTTACTGTAGCAACACTGTCTATTTTTTGTATCAGCCGAATAAGTTTGTCTGGGTTCTGTAGCAATATTACTATAGCAAATTATTATAGCAATGCTTTGTCTGAAGTAAGTATCAAACAAATAACTTTGTCTGCTGGTACTATAGCAGGTTGCTGTAGCAATTCATCTTCCACTTTGTCTTATACAAACTTCATTTTCTACTTTGTCTTAGACAAACATTGTCTTCCACTCTATCTTCCATTTCATCCTAGACAATCTACTTCATCTGGCACTATAGCAGTATTGTAACATTTTCATTATAGCAAAAATACTATAGCAAAATTACTATAGCAGTGCACCTGTAATTGAAAATTTCTGCACTTTTGCCATATTGTTAACTTGACATTTTTTATTTTAAATCAAAATACATTTATCCACATAATATATATAAGTTAGAGTATGGATAAATTATTTAAGCATAATTTTTTTTTCATGTAAAGAATATCTTCTATAAAGCAAAATATGTTTATCCCCACATGATTTTCATAAGTTGTAGAATATGGATAAATACATATTGTATTTTTCAATGAAAGCTTAAAGTGATAACATCATAAAGCACATGATATATCTATGATCCAACATATAATAAACAAGGTTAATGCACTATGGATCATAATGAATTCTTCATTCTCTAATATAATTTATGTAATATGCTTGCATTCAACATGTTGCAATAATGATTATTCATACCAAGCATATTTGTTATCTTTTCTGCTTGTTAGATTAAAATCATCATTAGCATAGATCAAGTCCTAAGATAATTTATTGTTATGAAAATCATACAATAATCCAAACAGGAAGATGATTGTCATTGAATATAGAGACGAAGGTAGATGAGTAGGAATAAATGTAGAAGACCGTTATGATAATCTCCCATTTGAAAATGCTATTTTTAAATTAATTCCATATGCTTAGACACTTTCTGCAATGCCAACATTAACATAAAAGAAGGTGAATAGCTAGTTTAGGCAACTGACAGATGAGAAGATGCTACAACTCTGACTTGATTCACAATTTTGGAAAAAAGATAATAAATTTTGACAAACTTAGTTGCTCCACTTTGTCTAATGCTTTATTACATTTGTCTAAAGTTAATATCAAACAAAGTCTCTTCTCTTTCAAAGTCTCTTTCCAGCTAGACAAAGTCTCTTTGTCTCCTACTTTGTCCATAGTTGATTCCAGACAAATTTGGGCTTCTTTATTTTTAGACAAATGTGTTTTGCTCTCTGAACTTCTTCTTCCATCTATTGCCTTTTCATTATTTTAGTATGAGATTTCGAATAGAGTATTCAGATTGACATCTTTGAGCATATTTAAAATCTCTGTAACTCAAGCTTTCTGAAATTTAATGATGGTTAGAGCAAATATCTATAGTCTTACACTTGGAAATTTGAATGAGTTCTTGATGTTTGATTCTTATTTAGCACTTAGAACCTTCAAGCATTTAGTTTTCCTTCATTGGATTATCTATTTTTACAATTCAGAAAGGTTGTGGACCGCTTGGAAGAATATTATTGCAGGATATAGCTGCTGCAGAGTATTAAATTTTTGATATTTGGAAATAATATTTTTTTATTATAACAAGTTACTACAGCAGATCACTATAGCATTTCATCCATTTATTCATCTAAAGTAAGTATCAGATGATTCTGCCTACTTAAAAGGTTTATTTGTGGGTACTATAGTAGAGTTGTTTGATGCTTTGTCCGTAGGTACTATAACAGGTTATTTGGCAAATAACTGTAGCAATTCGTCTGTTACTTCATCTGCTAATTCGTCATAAGCTATATTCGTAGGTAGTGTAGTAGCTTTACTATAGTAAATCACTATAGCAATTTATCTGTTACTTTGTCTGTTAATTTGTTTGAAGCTTTGTCTTAGACAAACTTCATCTTCCACTTCGTCTAACACTGTAGCAACTAATTTGTCTCCAGCTTTGTCTTAGACGAACTTCTTCTAGCATTATAAATCATAATATAAGTATCGATATGAAGTTTGCATAAGTTATAAAGCATGGATATACAATTTGAATAATGATTTGTTTTTATAAACTCATCTAAGCACTTATTCTTTTTTATTTAAAAATATATCTAGACTTATATCAAGATGTATATGCTTGCATAAATGATATTCTAATAAGGTATGCATATTTCATTAATATCTTTCTATATTTCATGCATCCTATACTAGAAGTATCATTAGTATAAATCATGTCTCAAGACAAGTTTTGTTGTCATCAAAATCATATAATAATCCTAACATTCACTCCTTTTTGATGATAACAAAACTTGAAGACTTATGATATTTAAAGGACATGCTAATGAGTCAATAGCAAACTCCCCTTATCTAATTGGAATCTATAATCCTATGGAGTTTGATAAAGACAAATCATGACGTATGATGCTATTCTTCTCTTAGATGCAAGCGTCCTTCCTAATACCATCCCAATTTCTTAAACAAGTCCTATATTTTTCCTTTCCTTGTTTTAGCATAAAAAAGGTGTATGAAATGAATGGGGTATATCTCTCCCTTAATATCTAGAAGATAGGATAGGTAAATGCAATTAGGAGCATGGTATGGGATCAATACTTTCATCCAAAATGTTCTGTTATCCTTTGTTGTATTAAAGCACACAGAGCAGAAACATATAAAGCACAATCCATTCTTTCCTAAGTCTTCTTTTGTTCCAAACTCTCCCTCTTCTTGTATTAAGGTTATGGGTCACAAATCTACATATTTCTCTACCTATATTGTTGGATTCCTAAAGAGTTCATAATCACATATGGATCTTGGTCCTATTCAAAGCATAACCATGAGCATGAGATAAGATTAATTTTTAGCAATATAAAGAATAGATTCATGTCATGAGCAACATCTAAATTATAATTGAAGTTTTGAAGATATATATATAGTTTTCAAGCATATATTAATTCATATATTATTCCAAGGATACATCAAAATCATAATTCTCATTTAAACACAAAGGACACTATACTCACAGTCATATTTTACAAAAAAATTGCATAAGAAACTTTACCATATCTTTTCAAGAATAAAAATATCATAGTTTTAATCATATAAGGTGACAAACACGTATCATTTTAGTCATTCAATAGTGATGATATGACAGTGCATGATCTTAGTTGTTGTGTTTATTTTTCTCATTAGTTTATAGTTTCTTGATGTTATTCAATGATGGCAACACTAAATTTTTCTTAATTCAGATTGGGATTTCTATCATTAGGTGATAATTTATACAACCTAAGTTTCTTATATTCCTTTCTTAAAATGGTAGACTAAGAAATATTACAATGAAGGTAATCTATTGTTTGTGCCTTCCAAATTCATCCATAGCTATCTACAGAAAAATTAATAGACAAAGTCAATTCTTCTATTAAGAAGAAATCTTATCCGTGCTATCAAAAGTTGTCTGTAACTTACAACAGACAAACCAATAGATAAAGCTACTTTTTTAGTGAACAATAAGAAAAGAACGTAGATGATCAAGAATAAATGTAGAAGACCATTCTGATAATCTCTCATTTGAAAATGTTATCTTCAAATTAATTCCCATATGCTTAGAGCCGTTCTGCAGTGCCAGCCTTGACATAGAAGAAGGTGAATAGCTAGTTAAGGCAACTGATAGATGAGGAGATGCTGCAGCTCTGACTTAATTCATGATTTTGGAAAGAAGAAAATAAATTCTGACAAACTCAATTGCTCCACTTTGTCCGATGGTTTATTGCATTTGTCTGCTATTACTATCAGATAAAGTCTCTTCTCTTTTAGAGTCTCTTTTCAGCTGGACAAAGTCTCTTCATCTCCTACTTTGTCCATAGTTGATTCCAGATGAATTTGGACTTTTTTATTTTCAGATAAATGTGTTTTACTCTCAAAACTTCTTCTTCCATCCACTGCCTTTTCATTATTTTTTTTTGGATGATATGAGATTTTGAATAGAGTATTCAGATTGACATCTTTGAGCATATTTTAAAATCTCCATATTTCAAACTTTCTAAAATGTGGCAGATGGTTAAGGCAAATATCTACAGTCCTGCACTTGAAAATTTGAATGGGTTTTTGATGTTTGATTTTTATTTAGCACTTAGAACCTTCAAGCATTTAGTTTTCTTTCAATGGATTATCTATTTTTATAATTCAAAAAGGTTATGGACCACTTGAAAGAATATTATTGCAAGATACAATTGCTGCAGAGTATTAAATTTTTGATATTTGAAAATAGTAATTTTTTATTATAATAGATCACTATAGGACTTCATCTGTTAATTGGTCTAAAATAAGTATCAGATGAATCTACTTGCTCAAAAAGTTTGTCCATGGGTACTGTTGTAGAGTTACTGTAGGATATTACTATAGCAGATTACTGTAGCACTTCGTCTGATAATTTGTCTGAAGATTTCTTCGTAGGTAATATAGGAGTGTTACTATAGTCGGTTATTATAGCAAATCACTATTGCAGTTCGTCTATTACTTTGTTTGCTAATTCATCTAAAGCTTTGTTTTAGATGAGCTTTGTCTTCCATTTCGCTTGACACTATAGCAGTACTGTAGCATTCTATTATAGTAGCTAATTCTTTTCTAGCTTTGTCTTAGACAAACTTCGTCTTTCGCTTCAATTAAAACTATAGCAGTACTATAAAATTTCACTGTAGCAAAATTATTATAGTAAAATTACTATAATAGTGCACCTACACTTGAAAATTTTTGCACTTTTGCCACATTGTTAACTTGACATTTTTATTATATTTTCCATTGTAAATCATAATATAATTATCCATATGAAGTTTGCATAAGTTTTAAGCATAGATACACAATTTGAATCATGATTTATTTTTATAAACTCATTTAAGCACTCATTCTTTTTCATTTAAAAATATATCTAGACTTATATCAAGATGTATATGCTTTCATAAAAGATATCCTAATAAGGTACGTGTATTTCATACATATCTTTCTATATTTTATGCCTTGTATACTAGATGCATCATTAGCATATGTCTTAAGAAAAGTTTTATTGTTATCAAAATGATACAATAAACCTAACAGGAAGAAAACCCAATTTTATGTCATTGGAGGGAGCTAATGGAATCTTGGAGCTAATGAACTAGCCAAGTTGTTTTGATAAGTGCATAGAATTGAATCATTGCCTATGTAGGATCATGTGAACATTGATATGGATAATAGTTACAGAATTGATGAGCAATTCTGCAATGGCTCGTTATGTAGGTAAGTAGGGTCCTTTTTGGGTTGAATGGATGCATAGATAGGGATATCGAATATCTCATGTTTTGGATCCGGGCACATTAAGATGGATGGGGATAGTGGATATCCCATGGATGTTTATTGAAATAGGTATGTATGTGTGGAATAGTGGGGATGGTATTATCCCTTGATTGTGTATTGAGGGATATGTATTGCACTATATGAATGTATGACGTTAATGGGATACAAAACATCACATAAGTGCATTAATGTGTATTTTGTTGTGCATGGATGGATTGAAAGGGGATGGTGTGTATTCCCTGATTCGTTTTAGAGATGTATGAATGAATGTATGGGTTAAGGGGGATGATTATCCCGTTATTGTATATATAATACTTGCATGCTTGATGAATGGGATGAGAGTATCCTATGTCTTGTATATAATGCATATTATTCTTGTGTATGTATGTCTAGGTGATGGGGATGAGAATACCCCATGCTTGTTATATATGTGAGCATGTGAATGATTGGGGATTGTGAATATCCCAAAAGTCTTGATTGTGTTGTGATGTATTCGGTGTAGTATAGTCTTGATATAAGGTGTCTAGATGACACAATTATTATATTTGCTATGTATATATGTGTATGGTTTGGATTATGATACACTTAAATGGTAGAGGTTGTTATATAGGAAATTAGAGGACTTGAGCCTCTTAAGTATACATACATGGGTTAATTACATTGTTATATTTTATTCGTGTCTGGATTAGAGCATCTGGGTTCTAATTAATTATCGTTTTCTTTATTATACTTACTTACTAAGTTGCCTGGACTCACACCTTTTTATTTTAATTTTTAGCTGACGGGTCAGGTAAAGAATTCCAACTGTGGGTTGCGGCTTATGGGGAAGATTGAAGAAATCTTGTATAGTATGATGTATTGGGATTGTAATTCCATAATGTATTTACATGATTGTAATTTAAGAGATTTTATGTAAGGCCCTGGAAAATTTTACAAATGTAAATTTTTGTTATTGTAAAGTTTTGCTAATTTTGCCGAGTCGATAGGTTGTATAATTA
>JAYJMB010005860.1:0-11565 GCA_036873735.1 Pouteria campechiana
GTGCAAGAACAATGGTCGATCCTATAGAGAATTGATCAAACTAATTCAATTAAATTTAGTTACTGAAACTAAGACAATCCTAAATCAACAAGATGAGATGGAAACTGAGTAAATTAACTTATAAGATTAAATAAAATAACAAAAACAGTGAGTAATGTAAAGGAAACTTCGCAGGATGCAAGAGTTTAGGAATCCAATTTCACCACTCACTAATATCCTATGTCGTTGAGGTGTTGGATTCAACTCATATCTTAGATTCATTCTATCCAATATATGATTATTATCATTAGGCTTCTGGGTTTAAATCAAGTATTTTTCATCCATCCAATTATCTATGGCATGTAGTGTAATTAAGGTTGAGAATCCATTAAGATCAGTAAAACTATAATGAACCAAATAGAATAGTTTAGCATAAGGTGTCTACTATAACCATCTATTCATTTATTAAAGGGAGCTATCACATGGTTTAGCATAAGGCGTCTACCATAACCATGTCTCAGGCAATCAATCTAATTCATAAAATTGGTGATCAAACAATTTAATAAATTAATTTATTATAATAAACACAATGAATGAAACAAGATAAAATTGAATTGATTAACCAACATCTTTAATTGACATAGAAAATCTGTAAGGGTTACATCATTACCCTAGAAAAAGAAAATTAGTTCATGATAAAAATAAAAGGAACTTCCTTTATAAAACTTGACATGTTGCAGAATTTGATTCTCCCTTTTCTCTTGCTCTCCTGCTTCCTTCCCTTGCAAAACTCTCCTCAAAAATATTGTGTACATGTTCTCTTCCAAAACTTGCGCAAGTCCTCCTTAATCCCATGTAAAACCATTCCCATCAAGCAAGACATTAACTTGCACAATCCTTATTGGTTGAGGTTTCAAACTTGCAATTGATCTTGATTAATTCTTATCAAATTTACTTGTAATATCTTGATCTGCACCATGCATTGTGAATTAATCTTCATGTGAATTCATACCCATCATCAATTTCCCATCAACTGGACACTAAACAGATTGGAAATCAACTCATATTGCCGTCCATGGCTAGATCATGCAATCCAATCATCCAAACTTGAAAATTACATTCAATGTGCACTGAATTAGGGCTGTTTAACCCTTGATCAATGTTTGGCCCACCTTAAAATCACGAAATCATGCAAAATATCTGCTGATTAGGTCTTCAATTGCTGCTGGAATATTTCATAAATCATGGACATAATAATTTCTAAAATTATATTGCACATGGAATTCCTACAAAATTGCACATAATATTTTCAATTTGTCTTGCACATGGATTTTCCCATTGATTTGCCTCATAAACCCATCTGATTTCCGTAATTTCTCAATTTGATTTCTAAAAGAAAACTTCTCCATCCGAATTGCAGAAAATTGCAGCAAAAAAAATCAGATTTTAATTTGAATTGCGCAAACTCCATTCACCATCTGTTTTGCACAATAATTTCTCCACTTTCTGCAAGACTTTTATTCACTTGTGATTTGAAGAATTTGCTGATTAGGGTTGTCTTGGACGTCCCTAATGTGTAAGGATGGCTAGGGTTTTGCAGTTGAAGCAATGCCTTCATCTTCAAGCAATTGATCTCAACCATGCATCCAAAAATCTGTCAACTTTGTAATCAGCTGTATAATCTCACTTTATCATCTTGATTAATACTGAATCAAGGGCTAAGATGAATGCTCCCATAGTGGTGTGTGTCCCCATGAATATTGAATTGCTAAAAATAGCAAAACTTGCATGAAATTCCACATAACCTTATCCAATCTTTCTCCTTTTCTCCATGATTGTGTCCAACATTTTTCCAAGTGGGTCCCATCTGTTTTTTGCATGATTTTTCCACTTGTGAACCATAACTTGGATGTCCCTAATGGCCCTAATTTAGATGTCTAACATACGATCAATTATGAGCTTATCAGTAGGCATGCTTGAAGATGATGAGGACCAATGAGAGACATTGTCATCGTGATGTCTCTGGATGGCTATTTCAATGTTATCTTGAATGGGGATGGGAATCCTGAGATAGAGCATTATGAGGAGATGCTTCTTGGTAGAGCAGGAGGGTGGAACATGATTTGTGTAGGCATGGTTGAAGATGATGAGGACCAAAGACAGACATTGTCATTGTGATGTCTCTGGATGGCTATTTCAATGTTGTCCTGAATGGGATGGGAATCCTGTGACAGAGCTTTTGTCATGCTTATGTTTCAGACTTTGTGATGCTGCAACATATTCTGTTTTGTTAGGTTTCAAACTCTGTTTTCCTTTTTAGCTGTGCACTTTTGATAGGATGATTGGCAGAATGTGGCTGTGTGGCAGTGTGGGGATGTTGTAACAAGTCATGACTTTTGACAGTCACAGAGACACTGCACCTTGTGTTATTTCCTAGACTTTGTGACGTTGCAAAAAATGTTGTTTCCCATGACACTTCGGTGATATGTTCTCCTTTAAATATCACAATTTGTTGAAATAGTTGAAAACATTTTTTGACAAATTAAAACATGGACGCAGAAATTTGCCATTTCAGTTGTACTAAGATACAGTATTTGTGTGTGTCACAGTGTTACAATGTCAAATGCTGAAAGTTTGATTGCCGCAAGTTGTATGCTATTTTCTTCTCTGGCAATTTTTTTCAGTTGTCTCTATTCATGCAAAATAATGTAATGGTTCTGCCTTTTCTCAGTTGAATGCGCAAGAGGGCATGGAAGGAAATGCTGCTGCTGGAACCATGAAAAAGTTTTCTAGAATCCTTGCATTTCTCACTATTCCATTTACAATGAATTTCCCGAAGGTATGTTATGTCAAGCAAGGTCAGTTGAGCCAGAGAGGAACAAATCAGTTTCTTTTATTTAAGTAGTCACAGTGTTTTTTGACCAAGATATTGCAGATGTCTGAACTGCTATGTTTTTCATGGGGCTGACATAGCTTTATTGAACTTATTTCACAAATAATATTAAGGAAAGAAATTGTTTTGAGCACACAAAAGAAATGTAGTCAGAATCTTTCCTTTGTGCATTTGAAATGATTTAATGGCATTACACTCCTTGAAATTCATCCATTGCAATGCTTAACAGTCTTATCACGTAGAAGTTTGCCTGAATTATCATTTCCTTACTCTTGCCCCCATCTTCAGTGCCTAAATTCTTGCATCAAATAAACCATATGCAAAGAATGTCCTGCTTGGATACTGTACATGGTGGCACTAAGGCTCCATGTAAGTTTCTGTGGCACTTAAGTTGGATTTATTCTCTTTTTAGACTATTTCTTTTGTGTTGCACTTCTTCACAACATCCTGTTTTCCATCTCATTGGCAGGCCATATTCTGTTATTGGATCACCTCAAATCTTTTCTCCCTCACATATGGGCTTGGTGAGCATGAATCCAACTTCTTTGAGCTGTTTTCCAGACGCACAATTGCATTGAATTGCTAAAAGCCACTTCAAAACTCAACCATGTTGGAACGAACAAATTATGAATGGTTTTGAGTATAGCGTAACTGATAAGGATGGGACTCAAATTATAGCAGCATTCTTTTTCTTATGTTGGCCCAAAACCTAATGTAGTTTAATTGTTTGAGCTTAATTCCTGCTTATGGATGCTAGGTGGGGTCATTTCAGTTTGGTCATTTCTATTATATTGGATAAAACTTGCAATCCATTGGTGGTGTATCCCAGCAATTTTTGGCAATACCCATACTTTGGATTCATGTCAGCATTCAAAATGTAATCTCTTTGTTTCTCTTCCATAACAGTCATGAAGCGCCCTCCTGTGAGGAAGTTCCTTGCCCTTCCTGACCCAGTTCAGCCTCCAAAACCTGCTTCAAAGCCCAGCTCTTCAATTTTTCGGGCAGCCAATATGCTATTTCGGAGATTCAATACCTTATTAGGGGAATCCAAGTCAGCATCGCTGGTACCTTCTCCATCCACTGAGCAACATAAACTTCCCAATCAAAGAGTATCATCATCTCCTGTTATCAGTCCGAGGATCAAAAATCCAGAAAAGATGGCTAAAGGTAAAAAGAAATCAAAGAAGAGGAGATGAATTTTATTGCATTTCCAAATTGAATTTTCACCCACAGAATGCATGGAATTCGAGCTTCCTAAATCAGTGGCTTGGCATAACAATGTAAACCAGGGTATGATGTTCAACAATGCGAATATCACGTCGCTTTAAATATGAGAAAAGAACTTTTAAAGTTTCCATAATTTTGGGGAATTTCGAATAGCCCCTGTTATATAAAATTTTCCATCACATTATCATGTCGCTTCTCATTTTTCGTTTTTTGACCGCAACATTTTAGACGGGGATGATGTGGTTATCCTTGATAGTTATCATGTTCAGTTGGGAACAAGATTAATGTGGTAATTGTTGTGGGTTATTCTTTTTAGTTGTTATTATGATACCATTGTGGGTTATTCTTTCAAAATTGTAGAAGATGCTGTTCTCGGCGTTGGTCAAGCCCTAGCCTAGCTAGCCCATATATTTGAAGCCCCAGGGTCAGAAAACTAATGCGAATAATCACAGAGGTTTGAAATATGGTCTTATTTATCTTTATTCGGAAGATTTCTCTTGGAAATGCAGCTGATCTGTGCAGTGACAGCGGTGACTCAATTATTTTTCCTAGAAAATCGAGACGTGGGTATTAGAATATTATTATAGAAAATCGAGACATGGGCATTAGAATATTATTATAGAAAATCGACACATGGTTATTAGAATATTATTATGCTTGCATTTAAAAATGTGTGTCATTGCCCATGTGATTTGAACGTTGATTGAGAAGTTCTGCTGACCATCACCGTGTCGATCTTAACAGAAATCTATGTAATATCTACCCACCACTACGCTGTCATGTATCCATTCAAGCCAAACAATGAATTTTTCTGTGGAAGGCGAAGTTACCCAGTCAATTCCCTCAGCTCTAGCCTGACCTGGCCTATTCGCAGCCGAGCCATCTATTTTTGCCGTAGATGGTTTGCTATTCTGACTTCTGACAATCCATTGCATAGCCATCTTCCTATTGACCGCGGATGAGTGATTTGTGTCATGCTATTATTTGATATGTAATCTCCGATGTGCCTCACCACTTTCAATTCAGTTGAAGTTTATTGGCTGATGAATAATATGCAGCTAAAACCTATTTGATGCAGTTGAACTGTCAACGGCTTAAAACGGGCAATATTGAAGTAATAGATAAATGGTTGGAGTAGATTTGGGTCTTGAAGGAAGAAGGCATGTGGTTTGTGGAGGACTACTAATGGTGTGGTAGATTTTGGAAGACAAGAGGAATAACAATTTTTATAAGTCAATAGGTGAATTTTTTATTATTTACAATCTATCTTAAAAATTGTGGAGAAAATGGATGGAAAAGTTTTTCATCCCTTTCCAACCATTTTTTCCATCCATTTTAATATGATTTTGCATTTTAACTCCCTAGCAACTTTAATTTTCTCATTATTAATTTATTTTACCTTTATTTATTTTATTTTTAATTTTTTCCTTTTATTGCATCGCATCACTCTCTTTTCTTAATGTTTTTATGTTTTCTTTACCTTATTGCCCCATTTTCAAATGGATCTAAGAAACAATGAAGTAGCTTGTTACAAAAGAAATCTGAAAGCTCAAGGGGGAAAAAGTCAAAATAATCGAAAAGCATCTTTTCAAAGAGAAAAAGAAATGAAGAAGGAATTAAAAAAAAATGCAAAATGATCAAAAAGCATCTTTTCAAAGAGAAAAAGAAACGAAAAAGGAATTTTGAAAAAACGCAAAGCTGTAATAAATGCACCCCTAGTTCTATTAAGGCAAAACTAACTATTGAGGCGGTATCCTATTAAGGCGCAGTCACAGCGCCTCCATAGAATTGGGCCTCAATAGGGCCCAGGCTAGGCAGGCATTTTTTACCAGGCGTATCAAAGGCGCGCCTACGTGCGGCACGTGAATTGGGCCTGGCCTAGGCTAGGTAGGCGTTTTTTCCTAGGCGGATCAAAGGCGCGCCTTTCTTTGCCTTTTATGGGCGGCACGTTTACAGCGCCTTCAAACAACTTGCAAAAAAATAATAAAAAAATAACAAGAACCTTTCCAATCGATCAAAACAAAAAAAAAAAAAAAAAAAATCCTCAGGCGATGATATGCAGCTACAAATGGCTTCTTGCAGCGAAAGGACAGAGTCTCTGCTGGTAATGTTCTACACTTCCACTGCTGCTGCCAGCACCATGCAAAATGCGCTAAGATCAGTCCCGTAATGCATATAATGTAATTTTGAATGCTTTTTGAATGCATGTAATGTAATTTTTATATGCTTTTTAATTTTTTAAGTGATGTTAATTCTTCAAATCTGATTTTTATATATTTAAGTATTATAAATATTTTCTATAATTTTTATTAATGTACCCTTTGCACCTTATTGCGGCTTATGCCTTGAACAGTTATGGTCGCAGTCAATCTTATTCTTACCCAACGTAAACCTCCCCGTATGGTTGTCTGCCTGTCACCAAAACTACCACCGCTTGTCTAAGGATATACCAAGATAGCGTCAGCCCGTAATCCTCATTTCGAAATCGATCAAGCACATGTCATGTTGATAATATGCCTATAATTACAAGCAGGGCTTAGCCGCCTGAAACCGATCACTTGTGTAAGCGTCGGATATTGCATTGGATCGCCACGTTGATAGATTGCGTTTAGTGAACAGCCTGTACACAACAAGTCAAGATCGATGAGAAGCTGCTTGTGATGACGATGATTTAGTGACTAGGTTGGATCTCAGGGATTATATGGTGCAGCTAGTGCGATTGAGCTTGCAGGGTTCTAAAACGGACAATGATTGTTTTAGCTGCTTTTGAAGCGTCTTTCCCGTGTGACAATCTTATGAGGACAACTGTTCACTTCTCTGAACAAATTAATCCACAGAATTTGATCTTTTTGTTTTTTATAGAATAACTTTCGTGTAAGCTTGGTCGAACGCGTCGCAACTGACTATTCCTTGGAAAGATTCTTTAAAAACTTCTGCATCCCATGCATTCAATGTTTCCAACAAACGTAGAAGGAAAGACATCCAGCGAGGAAATGGCAGCAATTCAGGAATTCGCGAACCGAAGTTGACCCTTCGAACAAGGGGAAGGATGCTTTTATGGCAACCAATCTGTGGAAATGGTCTCAATCATTTACAAGGCTACCGGCTCGGTTGCCGGGACCATTTCAACTCCCAGAAGTCTTTATCTCGTTTCGTAATGGATGGCACCGAAGGGCATTCCCATTGACTAGCCTACTACCTTCTAGATGGAGGGCCGACATGTTAAAATAAAAATCCCATAGTTTTTTTTTCTGTTTATAGAAATTTTATTTGTCTTTTTCCTCTTAGAGCGAATGGTTTTTGCTGGGGCCTACCAAGCCTTTTTAATGTGGACTATGGAGGGTCGATATGACACATTTGAGGCAAACCAGATCAGAAACTCCCAAACTGGGAATGTCACCGTGCCATTTATCACTTAGAAAGGGACGCGGATGAACGGTAACCACAATTAATGAGGATGTTTTTACCATTAAAATTATTTTATAATTATAACTAATTTACATGATATTATATGTACAATTTGAATCATTAAATAGTATAATGTATTGATTGGAGAGATGAATAATAATATTTTTTTAAGCATAAAATTGGGTTTGACTATAATTTTTTTAAGTAAATATATCATTCTTATTTACTGCATCTCATCTAATCTATTGATTTGAGTGATTTTTAATATATATGGGGCAATTATATTTTAAACCTTTTGGACGGTGAGATACATAAAATATACATTAGTTGGGCCACTTTTTGCCCGGTAATCATGATTACATGCAATCCACATCCCTTATAAAGATGTGTGCATGGCCTGGAGTCGCGGTACAAAACTGCCTGCACACTGCCGAAAATTTTAATTGTTATTCTTCCACATCTAAGCGGATCGTTGGGATTTGGCACTAAATGCCCCCACATAGGAATTAATACGTCGTGGGTGCCACCATATCATGAAGGCACGGTCGGTGTTGACGGATGAAGATAATTTATAAACGCCACACCAACCTCCCCGTTAACGTGCATGGCATAAATTTGCTTAAATCCTATTAGGCTTGGTTCGGATAGCAAGTATAACACGATGGGGAGTTTATTATAAAAGCTGAGTATGAAGAGTTTATTAGAAAAGTTGAGCATGGATGACATTTGAAATATGAAGTTTTTAATTAAAAAAGTAAGAAAAAAAATAATAATAAATTAATATTATTATAGCAATAAAGATCTCGCATTAGTGTTAAAAGGCATGTAAAGAAAATTGTGATTATTTCCTATATACTATTGTTTTTTGCAACATTGCATTGGTCCCTACATAATTTTATTTTTTGCAAGTATGCTCTTTAGGGTTCTTCATCTTACATGGAGGTAGGTTTTTTCGCGGATAGCTTTGACATTAAAATCTATTAGAAAATTATCATTATATCACTAAACGGCATTAAATCTCCTAAAATTTTATGAAAATGCCCTCAAAAATATATAAATTTTGATAAAAATAAAAATATATAAATTTTAAATAATTACATAAAAATAAAATACAAATAAAAGTAGTTATAATAAAATATATAAAAAGATTTCATAAATCAAAAAATAAACAAAAAGAACATGTTCATAATATCAAAACCAAAAAAATATTTTTTAATTATAGTAAAAAATAAAAAATATTTTTTATTCTATTGTAATTATATTCAATTTATATTTAATTATTAAATATAAATATAAATTTATATTTTAAATAGTTAAAATATCTAAAATTTTAATTATTTATTTAAATTTATTTCAAAATTTATATAAATATTTAAAAATAAAATATAAATTAAAAATACTCAAAAAATGGATAATTTCTAATAAAATTAATAAATATTTAAAATAAATATAAATAATTAAATAAATCACAAATAATAATATTTATAAAAAATATTAAAATTATCTTATAAAAATAAAAAAGTAAATAAATAAAAATAAAAATTAGACAAAAATAACCCATTCTTAACTCAAAATCTAAAAAAATAATTTTTAATTCTTATAAAAATAAAAAATATTTTATTATAATTATTTTTAATTTATATTTTTTAATAATTTTTTTATATTTAAAATTATTTTTATTAATAGATAAAATAACCTTATTTTATTTTCAAGTTTAAAAAATACTATTTTTTAATTCTTATAAAAAATTTATGTTTCTTTTTATTATAATTATGTTTAATTTATATTTATTTAAATTTTATTTTAAAACTTAAATAAATAGTTAAAAGTTTAAATATTTTACTAGATATATATATATATATTAATAATAATAATAATAAAATATAAATTGAACATAATAGTAATAATTTCTTTTACAAAAATAAAAAAAATAGTCTTTTCGTATTTGGGTTATGGTGAGTTATTTTCATATTCTATTAGAACTACTTTTATTTATATATTTTTTAATTATTTATTTAAATTGTATATATTTTTATTTATAAATTATTTATTTTTAGGAGCATTTTCATTAAATTATACTATGTTTAACTTAATGGTAATTTTTTAATGAGCTCTGATGTTGGAGATATCCATGCAAAATGAGAAAAACCTTGTAAGTATTTATACAAGATTAAAAAAATATTTAAATATGCTTATAAAATATAAAGTTAAATATAATTTGTCAAAACTGGTATCTCAAGAGCACCTATGCAAGCAACTCGTAATGCATTTTAGCCTTAAATAGATAAACATGAAGATTTTCATTAAAATCCAACCCATTTCTTAGGAATTAGTGTAGCCAAACGTAAGTAACGTTGACAACAGTCAAGCTCCGCCATTAGGGGTGCAACTTGGATTGGGTTGACTCGAACTCGCCTAACCTAACTCAACATTTTTAAGGGTTTGAGTTCACTAATTTTGAGTTTAAGTTAACCCGAATTCAGTTAACTTGAATTCTAATTTGAGTTGGATTTTGGTTAATAACAACCCAACTTGAAACTCGCCCAAATTGCATATTGTTAACTACAAAACTAAAAATTATGAATTTTTTTGCTTCTCATAATTTATATTACATTGTTTGTTCTTTTTTAAATTTATTTTGTAGAACACAAATGACTTACCAATTTCACATTATTTTCACGATGCTTATCTCTGTTCTTACTACAAGTATATTTTACTCAAATTGATATTATCTTCTTTGTTTCATCTCCATTCTCATATCTTTTTTGAAAATATCTCTTTTAAAGTTAAAATCAATTACCAACATTCAACTTTATATATTAAGATTTTCAAAAAATTTTATTTTTATTCTAATCTCTTGAGTATTTTAAAAGCCTTGAATAAAAAATATTTAGCAATACGAGTGTTATTATACAAAGTTATCTACCTTTTTGCTTTTGATCTCTTCCTTTCTCCATCTTTGTGAGTGAAATGACTATTGAGTTATAAGTATTTAATTACGCTTCAACCCAACCTTAAATGACCCAAGTTGTATTCTTACAATTTACATATTAGAGGTCGGCTAATACTGAGACTTTAGACCTTGATGAAGGTGAGGGTTGACTTCAACGAATCGCCAATGGCCCGAGTTACACCCTTACGGCCGTACCCGCCATAACGACGATTGGGAATACTTGGTCAAGGGTTGAATGTCAACCTGATCCTATGCAAAGACGCGTCCATCTTTTTCTTCGTCAGCGAAATACAATGCGGACATCTGACTATTCCGCATCATTTATAAGGGCAATTGAGCGCTTTGTACTGAATCTGCCAATTAATTGGCGTGCGTGCAATAGGAAATTCCAGCTGTGACGACAGAATTATGGAGCAAAATAAGTAAATAGTCATATTCGGAGGCTAGGAGGATTCATTAGCTCTTATTTATAGCCAACATCGTCCGCGAAAATCCAACCAACGCTTCGGATCTAATACATGTACGGGGAGCAGCAGGTCCCCTTCATTTAAGAACCGATGAACACGAGGCTTACATACGACATCCTACCTGATGTGAAAGGGACATTAAAGTCGTGAAAACGGAAGAACTACGGCAGAGTACAACCAACTCATGAAGGAGATTAATATTGAGTCATTGAGGTGTGATTTTGTTCTTTTTCTTTCTCTGGTAAAGTAGTAATGGGGATTTGCGTGGTCCCACCGAATGTTCGGTGCTTCTTCGAAGAAGCATTAGATGGGGTTGGACCCCGAGGCAAATGTGCAGCTGCATGCAGGTGAACAGGCGTGGCTTGTCAGTCGGCAATGTGCCACGCTATGGCCCTGCTGCGAGAGGCACGATGGTTCAGTGACGCCAACGGTCGTTTCTAGCCGCTGATTGATGAGGAAAAAGATCCTAGCTTCAATGGATTGAGCATGAAATCTGCTTCAGTCACGGAATGTTTCGCGAGAGGTGGATGGAATATAAAAACAGACGAATATAATATCTATTTACCTCACGATCCTTTAATAATTTCATTTTTCATTCATCATTAATGATATTTTAAATTATCATTTTTAATCTGTTT
>JAYJMB010005861.1:0-11564 GCA_036873735.1 Pouteria campechiana
GATACAAATAATTTAAATTGAGCAAATAAAAAATAAGATACAAAAATATAAAATAAAAATTATACACAAAATTTTACTGTTCATTTTCATCTGAAAAGTTTTCGCAGATGAAAATTAACATAATATAATAGTTGTAAAAATTTTAGGTCAAAATGACTTCATTTGATGGAACAAAAAATAAAATACGAAAATCAACAAAAATAGGTAAAATATGTACCGGGCGAATTTTTGGGTATTTACTTCCCTGAATTTTTTAGACCTATTAATGTTAAAATTGTTCCACCAAAATTTTCATATTTCTATTCCAACATATAGAAAACATCCAAATATGTTTATTTTTGTAAAATTGGATCATTTAATTATGTTTTAATCAAAGTCAAAAGGGTTACTTGATAAGCCTTAATTTCAATGTGCTATTCACGTGTTTAATGAAAATTTCCATCTATTTTCACTAATTTCTCAATGAAAAACACACATGTTGATTAATGAAATTAATCATGGTTACATGAGGCATAAAAAAATATTTAAATTAATATACAACATGTATAAAATTATTAAATAAAAATACCCAAAATTACAAAATCAAATTGTCGAAACTGAACTAAAATAAAGCACCTGCTTACATTGTTAATTTGGTTGATTTGCATTGCCCCTGAACTTTAGGATACACTCTTTAATGAGCCCTTAATCACTCTCCAAAGTCACAGCCTAGTTAATGAAAAATTTGTATTAAATTCCATCAACTAACACACTTAATGCATAAGCTAGCTGTCCACTTGATTTGCATTCAATGCACTAACTGTTTGGGTCCATTAGCTATCATAATAGGAGGGTAATTAATCCATGATTTATCTCCTTATCACTTGGCTTAATTACCTTACTTAATTTCTAAGTTTTTCAGCCCCAAAATTCCATGGACAACAACTATATACAAGATCAATTTTCATTTTTCAATAACCTATTTTAATGCTGCTAATCCTTCCTCCCTAACTAAATTTAATCAAGTCTTAATTATGTCTTAGATACCTTAATTTCATCCCCTAATACCCACTTAAAAATTCCAGCAACCCTAGTGGTTTAGGGTTTGATTTTTCATAAAAAATTCAACAAGATTTGCATGTACTTCTTCCATAATATCATTAACAACTTAATGGGATTAAATCCATACCTTAATCCTTGAATTTGCTTGGTGGGTCCCAGTGATTAGAAATAAGATTTCAGATTTAGTTGGTTGATACCCTTCTAATCCAAGAAAATTTGGATGTCATGGCCCACTAATCACATTTGCTACCCTTTGCTAGCAATTTCTTCCACTAAACAAAGCTAAAATTGAAGATTAGAGGATAGAGAGAGGAGCTTATGTTGAAAGGGGCATGAACAAGTTCTCTCTCATGTTGGGAAGATTAGATAGAGATTGCAAAAGTGATTTTTACAATGCTTTGGTTACGGTAGTCTACACTCTATTAAAATTGATACTCATGCACTATACTTGACTTTCTAAAATCCCATTTAATGACCATCTTTAATACATGTAGGCTACCCATTTGGTGAATCATGTATCCAAATAAATTTTTCATTCATAATATATATTATTTTCATCATTTTTATTTATTTTTCTCAATTTAATTGAATTTAACTAAAATTCTCCAAAAAATACTGGCAATATTCCAGCTTCCACATGCAATTTTTTCTTCACTTATTAATCATTGATTAATGTGTGTCCTTATCAGACTCACATTAATATGGATATTCCATATTTTTTTAATTTTTTTCAATAAAACAAATCTATCCTTTTTTTAGTATTTACATGTTTGGCATTCCACCGATTTAAATTCATTTTCTTTTTCATAATAATTTTCTTAAAAATTTAATTATACAACCTGTTGACCCAGCAAAAATTAGCAAAACTTTACAATAGCAAAAAATTGCATTTTTGAAATTTTTTAGGGCCTTACAGTTTCCTAGCTCACCAACAAACTTACTGGTTTTTCAAGCTCACCAAAAACTTTTATAGGTTGGTTTCCAAGCTTACAAACTAACTTACTAGTTTCCCAAGCTAACCAAAAACTTTTACAAGCTGTCTATTTTCAGAGCTCACTAATTAATTCATTGGTTTTCCAAATGGAAATTTACAGATTAATGCCTCTTACTTAGGAAGATTTGGACAAAAACTAATGTTCAAATAAATGAACAAAATATGTAATAAGATCAAATTTATCAAACTCCTTTGAAGATGGTGCAAATCTGGCTTTGAATGCTTTGGTAGTGATGAAGCAGTTGGAGTTGAGTCATGGAAGATCTGGAATGCTCTTTTTGAATGCTTGAGTCAGATGATTTCTTCTATTTTTGGGATAGGATTATGTGTTGCTTTAGTCAACTTTTTATAGGCTTTGAGAGAAAAATTAGCCGTTGCAACTATTAGCACCATTTTCAAATGTTTGGCAGAGCTGGTAATGACTTTTTGCATTCTGTCAGGCTTCAAAACTTCTGAGTTAAGTCCTTAAAACTTTTGACATATGATCCACCTATTATTAGAGTTTCTGAAGTAGTTCTTTAAAACTTTTGAGATAATTATTTTCTTAGCAACATACTCTTAGATTTTATAAAGGTTGATCTTGTAATCAACGGTCATATTTTGGACTTTTAAAGAACTTCTGAGAAACTTCGGAGATACCTCTGAAGATTGGATTTTGCTTCTGATATGTTTCTTTGAGTCTTGCCATTTTGAAGACGCCTTTGAGAAAGCTTCTGCATTTCTTTTGAGAATCTTCTGAGCATTGTGTTAACATTCTGAGTTGCTTCTAACAAGCTTCTAATTGTAGATGTTTCTTCTGAGTTAACTCTAAGGGTCGAGTTTAACATCTGATGTTCTTGTCTTTTTGAATTTACTTCTAACAACTTTCTATATTGTTTTTGAAAGTCTTCTAAGAAGGTTCTGACTTTATAAATTTCCTTTGGATTAATTCTATATGTCCATTATCAGTCATTAAAAATATTTTTAAGACTTGGAAGCATTTTTGAGGTTCTTCTGAAGAACTTTTGAATGTAAAGAATTCCTTTGAAATAGACTGTTTAACTTCTGACATATTTTTGCTGTTTGAGATAACTTCCACATGACCTCTGAAGTGTGATATTGTTATGCCTTGATTCTGAGGAGGTTCTGACATGCTTTTGAGCTTTGAGTTACGCTGATTACTTTTAAACTCTTCTAAGTTACACTGATCACTTTAGAACTTCATGTTAGGTTTCTAAAAAGATTCTAATATACTTTTGAATGAATTTTGAATAATTTTTATTTCAGAATTCTTTTTAAATTATCTTCCTTTGAAGGGTTAATGTAATAATCTTACAATTAACGCTTTTAATACTTGAAGTTACTCTCCTTAATATATTTTGATATATAAATGTTGCATCACTTGGAAAGTAACCTATTAATGCCTTAATTCTTCACTCATTTTTTTGTTTATCATTTAAACTAAGTTATTTAATGTCATTTATCATCAAAATCAAGCTTAGTACATAGGTTAGACTTAACGTTCTCTCCCTTTTTGATGATGACATAATATTTGAGTGAGAAACCGTTCATAAAAATATGCAGAATATGCAATGTACTTCTATTGATTTAGTGGGGTTCCCCTTGCATGTGAATGCTCCCCATGAATGTTTGCACTTAGTTATCTTTATATCAGTACAGTTAGTTATTCTAATATGTCTCCTATTTCTCCTATTTTTCCTATTTCTCTCTCCCTTTTGTCAAAATCAAAAGGACTAAAGTGTAAAATTCAACTAGAGGGTAAAAAAGACTAAGAAAAAAATTGTATTAGAATGACAAAACATTTATAAATCAGAGTAACATATAAAATAAAGTTACATAGCAAGTGTAATTGAGATACATCACAAAAAGCACAACAAAAAGAAGTAACATCACATGGAATAATAAATATAGTCAGAAAAGAAAGATGTGAGATAAACATAGTAGTAGATTAGGTTCTAGACTTTCTAGAGTAGGTTATAGGAAAGAAGTTGGGGTGTTCAGAAGAAGGAAGAATGGTAGTTGTGGGGGTAGGATGTTAAGTGGGTTGTTTGGAGAAGGACCTAGGTTTTGGCACAGATTGTTTAATTCTAAGAGGATGAGGAGTAGGAATGAAATTGGGATCTTTGGGAATTATAGTGAGTGGTTCATGAGTTAAGAAGGGACTTTCATAAGTTGAAACATAAATGATATCAATACGGTTTTTATATGTGGGATCTTACGTTCAAGAAAAAAGATAGGTTGTTTCTTTAGAATGGCTTTTGTATTGGCATTCATCCTACCATGTATTCTTCATAATGTAAAGTAAAGCGAGGAGGAGAAGCCCTCTTATGAAGTTTTGGAGGTGGAATTATGGATTTCCTCTTTGGTTTAGTTTGTGCTGTTGGATTTATAGGAACAGAAGGTTGTTTTCTGGATAATTTTGGAGAGGGTGAGGTTGGTGGTTTTCCAAATTTTTTTGGAGAGGGTGGGGTTGGTTTAGGTTGGGGATTTGGTTTACAATAACACACCCAAATTTTGTGATGAGGAAGGGGAAGGTTGTCAACAATAGCCTTCAGATTAGAGTCAGCGAAAAAGGAGAATTCTCCTCAGTTATAAAAATGAGATTGTGAGGTTCGGAGGTAGATGGAAATGAATTTCGAGGAGGCCTTGATGCTGAAAGCAATTGAAGAAGCTTTTCAGTATGTACACCTTGAAATTATTCTAATTGAGGAATTTTGATGTTATGGCCTATGGGTGGCAGATTTGATATCTGATTAGGCTTTGAATTTAGAGTAGGTTATTTTGATTGGATGATAAATTCTAACAAGATAGTTAGAGTTATCTTCAATTTTCTTTGTAGGAGGTTTTGGGGTTCTAAGATTCTTGATACTAATGTTTTTTGGATGAAATCTATTATATCTAGTTGGGATGTCCTTGTTAGTCCCTTGCATAATGGTAGCTCATGGTGGGTGGGGGTGAATTAAGCTTTTAAAACTTTTGGTCAAATCAAATGATCCAAGTGCTGAGTGACTAAATAAACAAATTGCACAACACACATCATAGGATTTTTATAGTGGTTTGGCCCTTTGTGGGTTCCTACTTTACTTCTCTGAGTTAGTTTCCTTTGCTAATCTTAGGTTCCACTAATACCTTGCTCAACCTGATCAAATACATATTAGTTTTCCAATAAGCTAACCAACCAACTTATTGGTTTTCCTAAGCTAATCAGAAACTTTTTATAACTTGTTGGTTTTTAAAGCTTACCAATGAACTTGTATCCTTTTAGCAAGTTCCCTACTTGCTTATCTCAATACATAAACACCAAGCACTCTGCTTGTGTTCCCAAATACTAAAACAAAGTGTATAGATTAATGCCTCTTACTTAGGCAGACTTGCATATAAATTCAAAACTTTAAGTAAATGAATAAGCAATAAGAGGAAAAAAATTTCAAACTCCTTAATTGAGAGGCGATTTAAACTTTGAGAGCTTTGACAAAGTTGTAGCCATTGGAGTTGACCTTTGAAGAAAGATTATAAATGATCAAAAGCTTTTTATTCTTGTGTTTTCTCATATATTCAATATGATTAGTGGTATCTTCTTTTGCATTTGAATTCCTCTTTTATTGGATAAGAGAGATTTTTCTATTGCTATCATTGGCAGACTTTCAAACATTCAAAAATATTTTTCATTACCTTACACTTTGTCTAATGTTTGACTTTGCAGCAATCTGGTATCGGTCTGCAACTTTGTTGCCAACTTTTCTTCACATTCACATTCTTATTGGGTGCTCGAAGTTACTTCTTCAGTTACTCCAAAGAGACAAGTGAACAGATGATGTCTTGAATGATTTCAAATGCTCTGATTAGTTTATTTAAGATTTTTTGAAATGATAGTAAGCCTTTTTTTAATTGTGATAGACCTTTGTAGAGAGGAGTTTAGATTTTCTAAACTTTTAATGTTTTAGAAAGGTGAATTCCAAAGTATTGTTCGATGACTCTAAAGCTTGCTTGCTAACTCCGAAGTAAGGTTTTGAGGACTCCCAAGTAGGTCTGATAAATTCTGAAGCATGTTTGAATTACTCTAAAACGTGACTGATTAAATTTAAAGTACATATTCATAACTTCGAAGCTTGCCTGATAAACTCCGAAATGTCTCTTGTTGATTCTGAAGTTTACTGTGACAACTCCAAAGCTTTCATGACGACTCAAAAGCATATTGTAATGATTTTGAAACTTGCTATGATGAATCCGAAGCTTTCCTACTGACTCCAAAGTGTGCTTGTGAAGACTCCGAAGCACGCTGTAAAAACTCCAAAGCTTTTCAATTAGCTCTGAAGCATGCTGTGAAGACTCCATGCTTATTTTGGTTATCTCTGAAACATATCACGATGACTCTGAAGCTGTTTCCGTTTGCTTCGAAGCATGTCTTCAAGACTTTAAAATTTTTATTTTCTTGTTTTAAGTATATATGAAATTTATATACTTATTTTTAAAGAACATTTACTTTGTTTCTTCCTTTTATCATCATGACGGTTATTCTCAAGTTAAGTATGAGTTTATATTTCTGTAACATACTTGAGAGTAAATTATTAGTACCTTAATGTTTTCACTTACGTCTTTACTTATTATCAAAACATATTTGGTTAAGAATGTTCATCATCAAAATCATGCTTGATAGTATGTTTAATATTCTCCCCCTTTTTGATTATGGCAAAATAGTGAGTGATATATCTTTCAAAACTTGTCTAACAATAAACTTAAAGCAACTTAATTTGTAGATATTTTACTAAAATTTCTATTGACTAATTTTGTTCAGCTCACCCTGAATTGATGCACATTATTATAAATGTACTTCATACAACAAAAATTTTCATTCATATCAGTTTTGACATTCTATTTTCTCACTATTTATAAATTTACATTTTCTCCCCTTTTTTATCACAATCTAAAAGTGTAAACAAGTAATATTCAAGGGAAAAAATTCATAAATATTAAACTGGTCATTGATAAAAAATTTTCAGATACAATGTATATACATCAAAGAAAATAAAAATTGTTCAATCAAAAGTTACATCAGAGAAAAAAAGGTAAAAGGCAGCAAAATTATTTTGGTGGTTTGGGTTTTCTCTGGTAGGTCTTGAGAAAGATGTCTTTGAGTGGTGGAAGAAGTGGCTTGGGTTGAGAGAATGATGGTGTAGCAGATGGCTTGGATGTTCTAGGTCTTTTTGTTGGAGGAGATGGTATGAAAAATGGATCCTTTGGAACTGCTACAGTAGGTTCATGTGTATAAGTTGTGGTTCCACAACTTGATATATAGATAAAATCAATTCTTTCTCAAACTTTGGATCCAATAGTTTAGGAAAGACTGCAGGAAGCCCTTTTAAGAGATTTTCTATGTTTTCATATATCCTAGCAATATACTCCTGATAGTACATGGTTATTCTTTCAAGAGGAGCCTTTTTGTGTTCCTTGAGAGGTGGAATTCTTAGCTTCCTCTTAGGTTTGGAACTAGATGGCTAGGATGAGGGAGCAGAAGGTGATGGTTTTGGGATAGGAGGTGGTTTTCTAGTTTTTGCTTTGGTAGAAGGTGGAGTTGAGGTTTTTGGTTTTGAGACAGGGACTAATTTAGACTGTATCTGCCTTATCCTATGTTGAATAGAAGTATCATCCATCCAAGTATATGGAAGAGGCAGATTGTCAGCAATAACCTCTAGGTTGGCATTATTGTAGAAACTAAACTCTTCCTTAGTGATAATAAAGAGTTTATGAGGACTTGAGGTAGATGGAAACCCTTTTCTAATATGTTTTGACATTGGAAGCATCTGAAGAAGTTTCTCAGCAAAATTTTGAATAATTGACTCTCTATCATAAATTTGGATTTTGTGGCCCTTAGGAGTCAATGGAGGATTTCAGAAAAGTTGAATCCTATGTAGAATATTAGAATCCTCAAGTTCTGAGAATGAAAATTCTTAAGAAGATAGAATGATAAACTGAGAGAGAGACATTCTAGCAACTTTAGAATTGATTTTGAATTTATTCTCAAACTCAGAAAAAGTCATCCTGATTGGATTGAATACACAGAGAAGAATATTAAGATATTAACAACTATTGGAGGAGAGTGTAAAGGATTTCTTGGTGGAGTTTTTCGAGGAGTGGGAGGTCTTCTTCACTCTGGATGAATTGAGAGTGTGTTCCATTCTAGTGGAAGGTCCATAATCCATTCAGGGATTACTTATCCTGATCGAATGAGATCAAGCCAGGTCCATTTCAACCATATTGTTGGCCTTGGGAGAAGAAAATGCATTCTATGAATTGGGACTGTGAAGTACTTGCCATATCTAAAAATAGCTCGACATGGATTTACTTCGGAAGTTGGAACTAAGGAAGGTTGTGTTGGAAGAGAGGAAGATGCAATTTTAGTAGGTTCACTCTCAGTTTGAGCAACCTCTGGATCTTTACGAGAGGATCAATGAGGGGAGTGTGTGGGTGAAGGCATTACTATGATAGGGGTGTTGGTTCTGACTAGAGAGAAGTGATGTTGAGGTGATGGAAAGTGAGTTGGAGGTGGAGAGAAATGAGAATGAGGTGGTAAGAAGTGAGGATGATAGGTTTGACCTTTGAATGATTCTGCTAGAGCTTGTAGAGAATCAAGTCTCTGGTCAATCATTGTTATTCTGTCCTCTAGGTCCTTTGATAGGCTGTGTAGTGGGAATTGATGAGGTGAATGGTTGATGAGTATAAGTGTGTCTAATGGGCAAAGGGAACTTATAGGAGTTTGTGATGGCTTGGTTGCTGCTGCTATTTCTTCAAATACATTTTCTCTCAAAGTTCCTTCCATTACATCTTCTATGATAGTTCTTTGTTCATCTCTCGGAACTTCTTCTATTCTCTTAGCTTTTGATTGAACTTCTCTGCTATAGAATTCCTCTCTTGCTTCTACTGGTGGACTCATGAAATCTTATCTTTCTGTTCTTTCTTCTTCTTCATGTGAAGAGAGTTCTTGCCTTAGTACAGTAATCCATTCTATGATATCTCCTCTTTCTGGACTTTCATTAGGTTTGGATCTCTTTAATTGAGTTGCTCCTTTTAGTTTTTCAGTGATCCAACCTTGTGCAGTTGGCTTAAAGCCCATTATTTTCAAAGACTTTTCATCCAATGTGTTTGTGTTTCTTAGAAGCTCTTCATTTTCATTTGAGAAATCTACTCTTGCTTCCCTCATTAGCTTGGTCAGAGTCATTCCATAAAGTAAGGGAAAACTTGTGGTGCTTTTGATCAAGTGAATGTGATCTACCAACAGTCTGGCTAGATTCAGTTTTCTTCTATTCTTCAATGCCCATATAATTCTAGCATTTTTCTCAAATACATCACCAATTGCTCCTCTTCTAGGATACACATTGTTCATAACAATAAGATATGCTAGCTTGAGATTTGCATTCTAATGACTAGTATGCAAATAATTTTTATTTTCATCTATCTCAATTTCTACTAAATCTGAGAATAGTATTGCTCTAGAAGACCACACAATCTCTTCTTCTTCTTCAGAAAGATTGAAAAATTTCTTAAACTCTCTGTGGATAGTTCAATTTCTATTTCTCCTATCCCTAATTTTTCTATCCTTGTATTGAGATTATAGATCAGTGCTCTTACAAGTCTAGGATATAGACTATCTTTGTAACTCACATATGCATTTCAACCTTGGTATTTTGACCATTCAAACACTTCTAATTGCATACCAAAGGCTTCAAAATTGAACATTTTCCTTTTTATTATTCTCCTATCCTCATATCTTTTTGCAAATCTAGAGTAGTCAGTGAACTATTTAGAAAGATTAACTCAAGCGTATCAACTTCTTGTCTTGGCTTTTTGGTTCCCCTTCTCTATGGAGAATCATCTCTTTACTTTCTTTTACTTTATGCTCCATTTGTTCTTGCCATTTTGATAGAGAATTTAAGGTTTTGCAAAGGAAATGAGATTTTTGGAAGAGACGTTAGAGAAGGCAGGAAGGGATATGGAGAGAGTTGAGACTGAGTTTTAAAATGAGCAAGAAGATGGAGAGCCTTCTCTGAAAGAGGGGTTTTGAGAGTTCGGAGAAGAAGGGTTTAGGTTTTTGAAGAGTTTTCAAGCACTTGAATGAATTGAGTGCTTTCAAATTGGGTTGTTTGATTTAAATATTCTCCGAAACACTAATATGTTTTGATTTAGGATGCTCTGAAAGATATCCTTCAAAGGCAACAATTTGATTTGGATTTACGGATATTCTGAAACATTACTTCAGAGGCTTTTATCGATCTTTGGATGTTTCGAAATGATATTTTTGAGAGCATTGGAGGCTTTTCTTTTGTCCTTTGGAGGCTCTGAAGTGCATTTCAGAGACTACAAAGTATAAAGATTGACTTAACTCTGAAACTTTACAAAATGGATTTTTAGAGTTTCGTATTTTAAGTTTTATATATTAATTATTAATTCATGTTTATTTAAGAATCATTACCAAGATAGATAATTTCTATGTATTAATACATTTCTTGGAAAATGAAGGGTTACAATGTATTTCAATCTATGTTGTACACAGATGAGAACATAAAATGGCTAATTTGTTTGATAAATTAAGCATTTTATGCATTAGGATCTAGAATACCTAGTTCTCTTCTTATCATGTTAAATCTTTCTTTTGGTAGTCGTTTTGTGAAAATATCTGCTAGCTAATTTTCTATTCGGATAAATTCTAAGAAAATGTCATGATTTTGAACATGGTCCGTAATAAAATGATGCTTGATTTCTATATGCTTAATTCTAGAATGTAACACTTGATTCTTGGTCAAATTTATAGCACTAGTGTTGTCACATCTGATAGGTATATCAACAAAATTAAGGCCAAAATCTTTTAATTGCTGTTTCATCCATAGGATTTATGCACAACAACTACCTATTGCTACGTATTTAGCCTCGGCAGTTGATAATGCAACTAATGTTTGTTTCTTAGAGAACCATGAGATAATCATGCCTCTAAAAATTGGCAAAATTCTGAGGTACTCTTTCTATATACCTTATATTCAGTAAAATCTGCATCTAAATAACCTATTAAATTAAAATCTGAACCTTTTGGATACCATAATCCAAGATTAGGTGTATTTAAAATATATCTAAATATTCTTTTTACAGTAACAAGATGTGACTCTTTTGGTTCTGATTGGAATCTAGCACACCTTTCATACACTAAACATTATGTCATCTCTACTAGCAATTAAATATAGCAGAGATCCTATCATGTTTCTATAAAGCTTTTAGCAAATAGACTTACCTTTTTCATCTTTGTCCATTTTTATTGTTGTACTCATTGGCATTCCATACCTTTTCCCATCTTCATTGTTATATTTCTTTAGTAGTTCTATTGTGTATTTGGCTTGGTGAATGAAGATTCCTTCTTTCATTTGCTTAATTTGTTGTCCTAATAAGAAGTTGAGTTCACCCATCAACTCATTTCAAATTCTCCCTGCATTGTCTTGGAAAATTCTTTGCAAAGATTTTCATTAGTTGCACCAAATACTATATC